>JAWPHD010014071.1:0-63791 GCA_037043455.1 Cyrtodaria siliqua
TCCTATTGGAATGTTTGAGAGAAATATATCACCTCCTATTGGAATGTTTGATGCTTCACTGTTGAGCTGGTCATACATAATTTCTGTCTTGCTCCTTCTGGCCTTCCTGTGGGTCTCACACAGCCAGAGCATTCTGCCATTCACTTGACATCTGACATTAGATATAGCAAGACAATAATTTCTGTGATGTTTTTATAATATTAAATAATACAAAGAAAACATTCGGTTCAAATGTGTTACATTTCTGAAAATACAAATGTGTTCATTTCTGAACATACAAATGTGTTCATTTCTGAACATATAGCCATATTTACAGTCAAGTGCAGATTACATAATAAGTGATAATTTCATTACATTTGATTCAAGCATGTTCATTTCTTGACATATTACCATATTTAAACAGCCAATGGTAGAAAATATAACTTATTGTTACATTTGGTTCAAGCGTGTTCATTTCTTGACATATTACCATATTTAAACAGCCAAACTCAAACTAGTCAATGATAGAACATATATCATTTTAGCTTTTGACAAAATATTGTTTATGATACAATCAGAGCTATCTAAAGTTCAGATAACAAGAGTGCCATCTAACAGGGCAAAAAAAGCCTAGGTTTCAGGTCAATATGATAATAACCTTTGAGCTACAGAAAAACATAACAATAAAACCACTAGAGATGGTTGTATCACCATAACAATACAATCACTAAAGGTGGTTGTATCACCATAACAATATAATCACTAGGAGTGGTTGTATCACCATAACAATAAATCACTAAAGGTGGTTGTATCACCATAACAATACAATCATTAGAGGTGGTTGTATCTAATCACTAGAGGTGGTTGTATCACCATAACAATATAATCACTAGAGGTGGTTGTATCACCATAACAATACAATCACTAAAGGTGGTTGTATCACCTTAACAATACAATCACTAGAGGTGGTTGTATCTAATCACTAAAGGTTGTTGTTATCACCATAACAATACAATCACTAGAGGTGGTTGTATCTAATCACTAGAGGTGGTTGTATCACCATAACAATATAATCACTAGAGGTGGTTGTATCACCATAACAATATAATCACTAGAGGTGGTTGTATCACCATAACAATATAATCACTAGAGGTGGTTGTATCACCATAACAATATAATCACTAGAGGTGGTTGCATCACCATAACAATATAATCACTAGAGGTGGTTGCATCACCATAACAATACAATCACTAGAGGTGGTTGTATCACCATAACAATATAATCACTAGAGGTGTTGTATCACCATAACAATACAATCACTAGAGGTGGTTGTATCTAATCGCTAGAGGTGGTTGTATCACCATAACAATATAATCACTAGAGATGGTTGTATCTAATCACTAGAGGTGGTTGTATCACCATAACAATATAATCACTAGAGGTGGTTGTATCACCATAACAATATAATCACTAGAGGTGGTTGTATCACCATAACAATACAATCACTAGAGGTGGTTGTATCACCATAACAATATAACCACTAGAGGTGGGGAAGGCATTCATGATTGATCATTGCAAACTTAACCTTTGGCTTACTAAACCCAGAATCAATTGGGTCATGTTTTGGTTTAAACATATTGTATTTCTCATTATTATTACAACATCGAATCAGTACACAATAGCAGAAAAAGGATTAGAACGAAAGTAAAATACTTATGATGGGTCATTGTTTTACCAAAGGTAGTATTGTATAGTGTGTACAGATAACAGGTAACAGTGTGGAAAAGGTTTTACAAGATTGTGACCGAGACCTTTAACCCACTGATCCCAAATAGGGTTCTTTCTCTCACCATGAGCATGATGAGTAATGTTCCTATGAAGTTTTGAGAGCTTAGGTGTTATACTTGTGTAGTTATCACGCAGAATGCAATGCCAATATTAACTCATGGTGATCTTCACCTCTGACCTACTGACCCCATAATTATTAGGGAACATCCTCTCCCACAGGGTACTTCTTGTGTGAAGTTTCAACTTTCAACCCTTTACAAGCTAGCGATTTAAAAGTAATTTTCCTGACAAGGTCACAGCGACTTTGACATTCAACCTGAATACCCTAAAATCAATAAGAGTCATCCTCTTCCCTACACCATTTCTGGGTGAGAAGTTCCAAGAACCTGGGTGTAATCCTATATGAGATACTTTTTAGAGAACCATTTTTGTAACTGGGGCACTGCGACCTTGACCTTTGATCTAATATACAAAACAAGAGGCCCAAGACGGCCTGTATCTCTCTACTTGCTATATGTTGTCCATGGTGGCATGGAGGTGGTTGTGTGGGGGTTGGGGGTAATGGGGGTGGGGTGGGGGGGGGGGTAATGGGGGGGGGGGGGGGGGATGAGAGGGGATAAAAGGATTGTGTGTCAGATATGGCAATATCAAACAATTTTTTTATAAAGTGTCTTCAATTACCAAGACATAGGGGGAGGGATGTATTTGGCTCAAGTTTGGCTAGCTTTAAAACAAACCAAATTTTAGTTAATATAAACACTCAAACCAAGTTTGACATGTGACCCAGGGACGGGACCAAATTTGACTCAAGGGTCACCATTTGAACAAACTTGGTAGAGGGCCATAAGCTGATGGTAAATACAAAATATTAAACCTCTGGCTCTTGTAATTTCAGAGAAGATTTTTTAAAAAATTTGACCCCTGGGTGACCATTCAAACAAATTTGGTAGAAGACCATAAGCTGAGTGTAAATAAAAAACATTAAACCTTTGACTCATGTAGTTTCAGAGAAGATTTTTGTAGTTTTTTGTACAGGTAAGTTTATGTAAAACTGTGACCCCTGGGGCGGGGCCAAATTAGACCCCAGGGTCATCATTTGAACAAACTTTTTAGAGGAACATAAGCTGATAATAAAGACAAAATATTAAACCTTTAGCGTGTGTGTGTGTGTATTTCTAAGGATTATAGTCCTTCCACCTACGACAGGCGTCCTACCCGATTTAGCTCTTCTAGTTTCAGAGAAGAAGGTTTTTGAGGTTTTCAGGGTTCCCACACTTTTCTTAGAGAAAAATTCAAGGACTTTTCCAGGACTTTTCAAGGGACTTTCTTGTTTTTCAAGGACCTAATAACCATGCCAAACACAGGCCATTAACACAGACCTTCATTTTTTCAGGAATTCATTTGTATACAACACAAGCAAACATTTAATCAATGTCATTAATCCCCCTGTGCTGGAGACATGTTAATTTAAAAACTCTGAAAGCATGAATTTCCAGCTTCCCAAGACTACCGGTAAGAGACCATTAGTCGTCGAGCACCAGTAGTAGTCATCCTCAAATCAGGAATAATCCATATCTGTATGTACATTCCTGCTCAAATATAATTTTTAAGTTTCAATACACTCTTACGATTTTAGGCACTCCACTTTATTAACATGTTATTTTCTCAAATCAAGTGAAAAATAGGATGTTTGTTGAGTAATGGGTCTGATCCAGGCAGTTTTGTGAGAACACCTGGTTTTTCCTCTCCTGAGTTGGAGGCACCACTGAAAAAAACTACCGCAAAAAGGGATGAAAAGCATTACTTTTGTGGTAGAAAAGTTTAATTTAAGTATCAGAATTTGTACCTAAATAGTGCAACTCTATGGAAAAATATTGACATTCATGTTTCTTTTGATTAAAAAAGATTTATTTTGGTTCAAACTTTTGACGACGGGTACTGGTACTGTGTTTGAAAAACTGGCAGCCATTTTGTGCACAGCTTTGACACCACCAATCACTGACTATATATAATATTAAACCTTTGGCTCTTATAGTTTCAGAGAAGAAGATTTTTGAAGTTTTTTCCTATATAAGTCTATGTAAAACTGTGACCCTGGGGCGGAGCCAAATTTGACCCCAGGGTCACTATTAGAAAAAAATTGGTGAGGATCAATAAGCTGATAATAAATAAAAAATATTAAACCTTTATCTCTTGTAGTTTCAGAGAAGAAGATGTTTGAAGTTCTTCCGTAAAACTCTTATGTAAAACTGATCCAACAAGGGCCCCTAAGCTCCCAATTGAAGAAAAAAGAACCAAGGTAAACAAATTAAACCCAAGAACCAAGCTTTCTTATGAAAAAAAAGAAAAAAGAAGAAATTCCTCTGGTGAGATTTGAAGACCCCTGGGGTTTCCAGTGTACATTACCAAATATTGAAAAATCTCCCGTGTTACTGGTCCGACCTTGCTGGTTTTCAAACTTGTCCTAACTTTCATTGATATTAACAATCTGGTAAAGTTTGTTAAAGATCAATGAAAAATGAAGGCCCTATCGTCTTAACGAGACAAAAGTTAACGATGGACTGACGATAGACGGAAGACGGACAACTAAGCGCCAGTAGAGCTAAAAACTAAGGTATCATCTTCTCCCGTAGGGAATTCCTTGTGTGATGTTTCAAGAGCCACAGAATAACCATTTACAAGCTATTGGTTAGCTTACTTATGTTAAAATAAGGAATTAAACATGCAACTAATAGTTACATACTCTATATGGAATAAAATATGCTGTATTAGAACAATGAAAACCTACTTCTACCATACACACCTGTTGAGAGTATTCATGACTTTGTGTTTGTCCTGGCGCATCACAACTTCCCTCAGTGCTATATATTCGTCCTTAAAGTTACTGGCACTCTTGATACCAATCTGTAATAGTCACACCAGTATTACATGCCTTTATCTTGTTAGTATCTAGTATTAGTACTTGAAAGTGCAAGTTTTTTTATTTTGAGTTTAATTTTAATTAAAATGTCTCCAAGATTGATTGCGTAATTCCGATTTTACTTCTTTCAATAGATGCATTTGATCGGTCACCAGATTTATAGGGAATGTGGTTAATATCTAACATGTACATAACACTACAATCGATCTTGGAAATAACAAAGAACTAATAATAATTTTTCTTTTAATGTCTGTGGAAATAAACACAAAATAAAAAAACTTGCACTTTTAATGGTATTAAGTATATTATAATGCAAGTGTCACTTGCCCTCCAGATAGTCAAGACACTCATCTTATTATGTTATTACATTGATGGTGTCCCCTAAAATCGGATAAAACTCGTGTCCTCTTTCACATTGAATGTGTTACCGCAAAGCCTGTTGGAAATCTGTTCTTTTTCACCTTGAAGGTGACACCTCATAATTTCTGATGTAAGCCTTGTTCTATTTCATTCAATCACTCATTGCCTCTGATGGAAGACCTGTTGTCCTGATACAAAATAATGCAACACTTTCATTTTGTAACTGAATCATATATCTTGACGTTCTTGTCGATTATGTTCATTTTAATGTCAAGTCTAACGATGCCTTCGATATAAAACATTATGACATGAACTATTATGTGCTTCATAATTTTGCTGCATCCGTATTTTTAAAAAATGGTAGAATGATGTTTTGATGCAAAAATCATTAATTATAAAAATAACAGCAATACAAATTTTAAAACAAATGCTTGTAAATTGTCGTTTAAGGTTATAGTATTCTGATATAATATGTCCGTGTAAAAAAAGGTGGAATATGTATTTTTTTTGCTATTTGTCGTTTTTCACGATTTCAGCAAAAATGAAGATGAAATTCAACTTTGAAAACGATTAAATTCATGAAAAACTTCCAGTTCAAAACATCAGCTGCAGGCATTTTTATGATTTCCTCCTCTATAAAAAATAAGTTTCATTAATGATTTATTCTCTTGTTGCTCTGGCTTCTGCCAAGTCATCGAGTACCTTCTTTGTGGCTTTCTAGGCTATTTTTTTTTTTGTATTTATATATACATGAGCATCTTTGTGTTTTACTTATATTACCTATTAATGCTGCCTTGTCGGTTAGAGAATAGTTCATGGCCGGAATTTCTTTAATTACTCTGTCCCGTTTAATTGGGATGAAGTAGGGTAAGTGTGAGGTTTGGTGCACCCTAGAACCTGGTTTAAACCCCGAGTGGCCTTTTTGCCACTGACCGTTCCAAGGCAACCCTTTTTGTGTTTGTGATGTCATGTGCCTTTATTACTATTGCCATTCTTGTTTGTCTTTTTGCATGTTTTTGGGTTTAATGTTTTCTGTGAAAGCTGCATTTCCTGTTCGATTTTTACACTTACTTTTCTTATAAAAAAAGAAAGAAAAAATATATCATTTAAGATTTAGGGGCAAAACACACACATTTGCAAATAATGATGACTTTTTTTTTTTAAAAAAAATGATCAAAGATATCTTTATATGGTATGTAATAATACACAACAATAACTATTAATTTTTTGTCTTACTACATATGAATAAAATGCTTATTTTGTTTAATTTTTAAAATCATCTGTAAAATACGAGAAAACTGTCATATTACCTCATATATGATCATATTTAAGTTGTAACAGGGAGTAAGTATACGGGGAGGAGAAACGGGTTCATCAACGCTCTAGTTTATCGATTTATGTTGTAGCGCTAGAACGCCGCCATTTACTATTTTATCGATACAGGTAAATCGATCGTAAGCGCGTTACATGTGAAAAGTTAAAATTTCAGCCAACATCTCAAATTAGGCAGTTTTTACAGCCTCTTTTTTACGGCTTTCTGTTATAATCAACATTACGAAATTAACTTCTTGACAAAGATAAATATGTCTACTATTCATTTTTTGTTATTATTAATGCCTAATTATATAACCCATACTTCGTATCTCGTTTGCAATAGCTCCACACCATTTTTAATTTGAAAAATTAAAAATTTCAGCTGATATCTCAAAAGGCACATTTTCATCACCTCTTTTTAGGCTTTGTCTTATAATCACCACCTTGAAATTACCTTCTTGACAAAGATAAATATGTCTACTATTCACTTTTTGTTATTATTAATGCCTAAATAACCCGTAGTCTCGAATCTCGTTTGCAATAGCTATACACTGTCACCATTTATTATTTGGCGCAGAGTGGCGCCATCTTTGTTACACGGAGCCGTCTGGTAAAATGTGCTTTTATACATGCAAACAAATACAGGCTCTGTATCAGAAGACACAATATGAATAAATAATACTTATGTTTACATTTCGCACCTTTATTGAGTTTGTAAGTGTAACAATTTATAAGAATTTGCTGTTTTATACACACGCGCGAAAAGTAGTCATTTTCACGCAGTAGTGAAACACCCGCGACGACATAAAAAGGCAAAACGATCCGTTTCTCCTCCCCGTATACTTACTCCCTGGTTGTAAAGTAACACAGTTTTAAACAATTATGATATGCATTTATTGAAATTATTTGGTTTAAGGTAAAACGCTAAGGCAAAAAAATAGGTTTAAAACTGGAAAATAGTACGCACCTAATTCAAAATGTAATTTAAAGCAACCCTGTGAAATTGGAGATTAGTCTTAAAGGGACACATGGCAATCTTGAGTTTTATATCAGGCAGTAACATTGTCACCTCGATTTATTAATCCTTGATCATTTTGACTTTAAAACTGCTTGCATATAGTTAAATA
Organism: Cyrtodaria siliqua; assembly: GCA_037043455.1. Classification (NCBI taxonomy): domain Eukaryota; kingdom Metazoa; phylum Mollusca; class Bivalvia; order Adapedonta; family Hiatellidae; genus Cyrtodaria; species Cyrtodaria siliqua. Next base: position 7,490 of record JAWPHD010014071.1, read on the forward strand.
AAAATCTGAGATTTCAATTGTCTTCATTATTCTACCACATTTTTAAATATATTAATGGTGCAATATTATATGTGATTAGTAATATGTAAAAATATTTCTTTTTTAACTATTCTAATAATTAATATTCATGATTGAACAAATGCAAGTTATGCAGGAAAACTAACAGGACGCCGTCAGTTTTTAAAAAATCAAGATTGCTGTGTGTTGCTTTTAAAGCATAATTACATAGTCACATAATTAAATCATGCATTTTTTATGATAATCACTTCCGCTGAAAAATAACATCTTAAACAAAAGTGTTATGTTATAAGTTAAACACCTCTTGTATAAGCTGACAAACATGAAATAGCAATGACCAATTAATTAACATACGAGTCAACAAACGTAAATGGGAACTAGCCTTTTATAGTTCCGATCTGTCAGTCAAGCTTATATTCACCAGAGATTTTAGCCAATTAACCATTAACCTGCTAAGTATGATTATTATAGCCTTTGCGTCCATTGTAAACCCAGATCAGGGTTTACAATGTCTGGCTGCTGATCAGTCATTTCCTCAAAACACCACTTTGTCAGATAAATGGAATGGTCTTAATTCAAAGAAAGAACAGTCCATTATATATACGTAGCGGGTTAAGGGTTAAAAGAACATCTGTAAGAATAGCACATGTTGTCCCACAAACAACTCTTAGGTACAATGAAGCACGTGGCTAACATACAATTTTGTGGATTGTGGCTAAGAACAATAGTGGGCGGAGCTACAACTTGAATGTTTGAACTATCCATTCACTATGAGATGACTAACATAGAAGCTACTCACCTCCTCAATCTTTTGTCGGAACAGTACACCCTCGGGTGATATTAGGCACTCCAACCCAATGTTACTGTGTTTACAGATGGCAAACACACGACTCAGGTAGGCGGAAGACTTGTCTATCAGCTCTTGTTCTTCTGCCTGATCCATTAACGGAAATGGAATGAAAGACCCCACCATATGCCATCCCTGTATAACATCAAATAAATATTATTATTATTATAAGATTATGAATATATTATAATCAAAGGCCTAGAGGGATTGTTAGTGCTCTACTGGCTTACATAGCTCTTAATACAAAATATGAAGTAAGTATGTTGTTAATTTGATGTATCATATACAGGTATCTGTAAAACAGTATAATTTTTTTGTCTATTCCAGTTTCCCAACACTCATTGCCTTGTCCAAAATGATGCCAATTGCCTTATTGGCTGGACTGAACACAGCCACACCAACGTAACACTTTTCCTATATTACTCTAAGTAAAACTGTGACCCTCAGGGCAGGGCCAAATTGACCTCACGATCACTATTTGAACAAATGTGATAGAGGACCATAAGATTATGCTAGATGCAATGTATGAGAGCTCTGTGTCTTGTTATTCAGATAAGAAGATTTATCTATCTTTCCCTTCATAAGTCATGCCACCCCTGGGAGATAACTATGTTGTTTAATATTCGACATTGTTAGTTACCAAACTTGCATTGCCTATATACTGACGGGAGCTAATTAGATGAGACTTGACAGGTATGTTTACTCACCGTAGGATTCTCACACAGAATCCGGAAGCAGAATTTTGACTTGCAAACATCGCTCACGTCTATCTCCTCTATAACAGCCTTCTGAATAACACAAGCTTCATTAGTTTTAAACTGTTGTCTTATATATATGGGACCTTCAGGTCAGTAAACAAATAGTAGACGAACACCTAACCATAAATTTGTACTAAATAGTATATAACAAAATGTTACCATCTGCAATCTGAATGATTTCTATAATTCTTCATGTGATCTCTAAGGCGCGCTTTTTAACACTTAGTGACATTAAGAGTTATTTGTGATAAATACACTCTCACCTTAATAACTCTCTATTTTAACATCAGCTTTAGTATCCTTGCTATTCCATTTTTCATTCTTGCTTACCTCTTAATGACTTCATTATCCTTGCTTGTGCCTTTTATTGCTTATCTTTTTAGAAACATTTATTAGCATTGATTACCCCTTAAAAACCTTAAATATCATTGATTACATCTTGAACACCTTTATTATCATTGCTTACATCTTGAAACCTTTATTAGCACTGATTAGCTCTTAAAAACCTTAAATATCATTGCTTACCTCTTGAACACATTTATTATCATTGCTTAAGTCTTGAACACATTTATTATCATAGATTACCTCTTGAACACATTTATTATCATTGCTTACATCTTGAACACCTTAAATATCATTGCTTACCTCATGAACACCTTAAATATCATCGCTTACCTCTTGAACTCCTTTATTATCATTGCTTACCTCTTGAACTCCTTTATTATCATTGCTTACCTCTTGAACTCCTTTATTATCATTGCTCACCTCTTGAACACCTTAATTATCATTTCTCTTGCACCCTTTAACTATCACTACTTACCTTTTGAACTCCTTTATTATCCTCGTATATACTTTTATCAACACTTTGACCTTTTCATCCCAGATTACCTTTGAACCCCATTTTTATTCTTGCTTTCTCCTTGAACATCACAGTTTAACTCTTCAACTTATTATGCTTGTATATACCTTGATCGTCCTTGCTTACCTCTTGAACTTCTTTATTATCCTTGTTTTCCCCCTTTTCAGTTGAGGCCTGATCACTTTTAGCGTCAGCATTTCTTTTTGCGAGTATTTTTTTCCTCGTCTCATTTTCCCAGTCTTTTGTCTCCTGTTCGTTGAGAATGTCAACAACAAATAACGTTGGGAATGGTTCGGCATCGTTGCTGGTGATGGATTTCATCATGTGACGCAAGAACTTCTTCTGTGTTAGCTCCAGTACTTCCTGCAATTGGAACAAGTGGCTCTGAGGATGATCTAGTCTGTTCATTATATGGCTCTTATTGCAATTATATTCACATTAACTAATTATAATGGACAGTACATACTTTTCAAGTAATGGCCAAAGGTTAGGTTGCAGGTTAAAGTGTGATGGATGGACCAATGGACAGACGGATGGCAACAGACGATGGGCAAAGTGATCCCATAGTGTCTGCCATGCCATGCAGGTGACACAGAAAGGGGGTCCCTTGAAAACTTGTATAAAGAAAATGTGACCAGACTTATATGCTTGTATATATAAAACATGTGACCAGACACATATGTCATATTTAGAACATGTGACCAGACTCATATGCTTGTATGTAGATCATGATACGCCTATGAAATAAGGCAATGAAATATATCCTGTACCTGGAATGCCTGATTCCTCTGTGTGGCTACATCCTGGTTCCCATCCTTGCCAGTATGATCTGTGCTGATTTTGTCCTGCACAAGTTTCAGTAAGTCCAGGTAACCAGGCTCATTAGCATACTGGAAGTTGACCTTTGGACAGGCATGGCCAAGAGCAAGTAAACCAACCTAGGAGTAAAATGAAAACTGTTATTCTAATATTTAATGAGCAAAGGTCAACAGTTGGGGAATTTGGTTCCCACTTATCTATGATAGCGCATAATACAGTGCAAAATGAATTTCCATGGAGGACTGCAGAATGAATTTCCTTGGAGGACAGCACATATTACTGTGTGGAATGAATTTCCTTGGAGGACAGCACATATTACTGTACGGAATGAATTTCCTTGGAGGACAGCACATATTACTGTGCGGAATGCATTTCCTTGGAGGACAGCACATATTACTGTATGGAATGAATTTCCTTGGAGGACAGCACATATTACTGTGCGGAATGCATTTCCTTGGAAGACAGCACATATTACTGTGCAAAATGAATTTCTTTGGAGGACAGCACATATTACTGTACGAAATTAATTTCCTTGGAGGACAGCACATATTACTGTGCGGAATGAATTTCCTTGGAGGACAGCACATATTACTGTGCAGAATGCATTTCCTTGGAGGACAGCACATATTACTGCACAAAATGAATTTCTTTGGAGGACAGCACATATTACTGTGGAGAATGAATTTTCTTGGTTACTGTGCAGAATGAATTTCCTTGGAGGACAGCACATATTACTGTGAGGAATGAATTTCCTTGGAGGACAGCACATATTACTGTGTAGAATGAATTTCCTTGGAGGACAAGCACATTACTGTGCGGAATGAATTTCCTTGGAGGACAGCACATATTACTGTGCAGAATGAATTTCCTTGGAGAACAGCACATATTACTGTGCGGAATGAATTTCCTTGGAGGACAGCACATATTACTGTGCAGAATAAATTTCCTTGGAGGACAAGCACATTACTGTGTGGAATGAATTTCCTTGGAGGACAGCACATATGACTGTGCAGAATGAATTTCCTTGGAGGACAGCACATATTACTGTGCAGAATGCATTTCCTTGGAGGACAAGCACATTACTGTGTGGAATGAATTTCCTTGGAGGACAGCACATATTACTGTGCAGAATGAATTTCCTTGGAGGACAAGCACATTACTGTGCGGAATGAATTTCCTTGGAGGACAGCACATCCTACTGTGCATAATGACTTTCCTTGGAGGATAAGCACATTACTGTGTGGAATGAATTTCCTTGGAGAACAGCACATATTACTGTGCAGAATGAATTTCCTTGGAGGACAAGCACATTACTGTGCAGAATGAATTTCCGAGGACAGCACATATTATTGTGCAGAATGAATTTCCTTGGAGGACAGCGCATATTACTGTGCAGAATGAATTTCCTTGGAGGACAGCGCATATTACTGTGCAGAATGCATTTCCTTGGAGGACAGCACATATTACTGTTCAGAATGAATTTCCTTGGAGGACAGCACATATTACTGTGCAGAATGAATTTCTTTGGAGGACAGCACATATTACTGTGCAGAATGAATTTCCTTGGAGGACAGCACATATTATTGTGCAGAATGAATTTCCTTGGAGGACAGCACATATTACTGTGCAGAATGAATTTCTTTGGAGGACAGCACATATTACTGTGCAGAATGCATTTCTTTGGAGGACAGCACATATTACTGTGCAGAATGAATTTCCTTGGAGGACAGCACATATTACTGTGCAGAATGCATTTCCTTGGAGGACAGCACATATTATTGTGCAGAATGAATTTCCTTGGAGACAGCACATATTACTGTGCAGAATGCATTTCCTTGGAAGACAGCACATATTACTGTGCAGAATGAATTTCCTTGGAGGACAGCACATATTACTGTGTGGAATGAATTTCCTTGGAGGACAGCACATATTACTGTGCAGAATGCATTTCCTTGGAGGACAGCACATATTACTGTGCAGAATGAATTTCTTTGGAGGACAGCACATATTACTGTGCAGAATGAATTTCCTTGGAGGACAGCACATATTACTGTGCAGAATGCATTTCCTTGGAGGACAGCACATATTACTGTGCGGAATGAATTTCCTTGTAAATAAGGAGTAATTTTTTGGCTCACTCATTACGTGTAATATTATTACAAGCATAGATCTACATACACTGGATTTGAAACATGTCGTAAATCCAATTTATCCGCCGAATAATAATTTACCCATGAATACTTGCGCGTACAGGTAAGGTATTATGGCGCATGCGCATTGCACTAAGTTACGCACCGTCTTACGAATTGATCAAATGTAAGAAAACCTAGTATACGTATCGTTGTCAAAGACGAGTTGAAAGATAATTCTTTATTCTATACAGTGATGTTGGTTTTAGCTTTACTAAAAACGAACTAAATAACAAAAATTACGTTCGTTTGACCGTATGCGAAACTGCGACAGTGACGTGACTCGGCAAAGGATACGAGTGGGACAGGTATATATATATTTACATATCGTTGCTGATTTGTTTATTTTGGGAAAAGTATTTAAGCTAGCTGGCTACTAATTCAAATACGAGCTCAAGGATAATTATTTATTCTATACAGTGATGTCTGATTTAGCTTTATAAAAAAAGAACTTAATAAGAACAATTACGTTCATTTGACCGTATGTGAAACTGCGACAGTGACGTGACTCGGCAAATTAAAAAATATACTCTGTAAAAAAGGTTTTGGACCATGGCAGTGTTCGAACCCTGATTGCTGAACCATGACATTCGACCATAACCCTTATTATCTCAGTTGATAATTCACAATAGATCAATAATCAACAATAATTATCGTTTACAATGGAAGTTTGTGAAAAAATAATAATCTTTTTATTGGTTACTCGAATGTGTCCGTAACTGTTACTTTGTATGGACTTTGCAACATTTTTTACAGACCCTTTGTGTGTTTGCGATATTTTTTAAAGATCAAATCTTGTTTGGAATTTAATGATTCTGGTACCGAATTAACTGGGTAGGGTAGACCTTGGTTAATAAAAAAAGATACTTAAATTCTGTCCACTAGTTTTATTTTTATATGACTTTATATACCCTGGTCCAAAACTTATTTTGCCGAGTATATATATATATATACATATTGTTGCTGATTTGTTTATGGCTAATTCAAATACAAGCTGAAAGATAATTCTTTATTCTATGCAGTAATGTCTGTTTAAGCTTTACTAAAAAAGGAACTAAATAAGAACAATTCCGTTCATTTGACCGTATGTGAAACTGCGACAGTGACGTGACTCGACATATTAAATATATATATATAATTGCTGTATTATTTCTTCTGGGAAAAGTATTTAAACTAGCTGGTTAATTCAAATACAAGCTGAGAGATTATTCTTCATTCTATAAAGTGACTTCTGTTTTAACTTTAATAAACAAAATAAACAATATGACCGTAGGTGAAACTGCGACAATGATCATGTGACTCTGCAAATTGTAAATATGTATGCATAATGATACATGTAAGTACATAAGTTCGCTGGATCAATAGGTAATTCAACTTGATTTTGGCTTCAGTTGCCTTGTTTAATTAAACTATGATGGATTTAGTGGTCTATTGTTCCATATTGCACATCTGGCGCCTTCTAATTAACACCGTTCGATACTGAATATACAGTGCGGTCGACGTGTCTGTTTTTATTACACCCTTCCACCCCTAAGTCAGAGGTGTCATACCGAATATACAAGGTGGTCGTGCGCGACATTTCGGCATATTGTCCCCTTAGAAGGATGGTAACAAATGTAATTCAAAGGGTTGTTTTGTGTTCCAAATAACAGGATGTTGGTGGTCGATATAATATTTTTGTTTTATTGCACGCACGTACCCCAAAAGTCAAACGTGTCATACCGAATACACAGGTATCGCATCGTAATACTATTTTTTAACTAACTTAAACAGCAAAATTTGACGAAAACAAAGGCTATACAGAAATCCAAAGGCTATACAGAAATCTCTCAACACCTGTAATACTCCCAGATTAAATTAACATACTATGTAAAATTCGTTTTCAGGTGACATTTTAAGTTTACTGGTGCTTTCTTCCTCCCACCCCACTTGGTGCTTTTTTAGAAAAAGTGTTAAAAAACATGGAAACATTCACATATCAGGAGATATCAGTTTAACCAAATATGTTGGGTCATAAATGGATCACAAAAGTTTAAAACATACAGATGTCTCCTGATTTGTAAATGCAAGGCATATAGTGACATTTGATGTAAGGGCAGTTGTGGCGGCAGATATTGAATGCAGCATTGCAATACCAAGATATATTCATTTTTTAAATTGTAATGGAAATTAATAGCCTTATGTAGACGTATTTAAACATCTAACCAGACAGACATGTTAATACAATATTAAATATAAACAAAATGAAATGTTGTGTTATGTAAAGCACATCATTGTAACATAATTTCCTGCACATACCTCTGACCTGTCCAACTCGTATCCTGTGCCAGACACAGACACCACCACTATGACCCTGCACTTACCTTGGACCTGTCCCACTCGTATCTTGTGCCAGACCCCACCACTATGACCCTGCACTTACCTTGGACCTGTCCCACTCGTATCTTGTGCCAGACCCCACCACTATGACCCTGCACTTACCTTGGACCTGTCCCAATCGTATCCTGTGCCAGACCCCACCACTATGACCCTGCACTTACCTCTGACCTGTTCCACTTGTATCCTGTGCCAGACACCACCACTATGACCCTGCACTTACATCTGACCTGTTCCACTTGTATCCTGTGCCAGACACCACCACTATGACCCTGCACTTACCTTGGACCTGTCCCACTCATATCCTGTGCCAGACACCACCACTATGTTCTTGCACTTACCTTGGACCTGTCCCACTCGTATCCTGGGCCAGACCCCACCACTATGACCCTGCACTTACATCTGACCTGTTCCACTTGTATCCTGTGCCAGACACCACCACTATGACCCTGCACTTACCTTGGACCTGTCCCACTCATATCCTGTGCCAGACACCACCACTATGTTCTTGCACTTACCTTGGACCTGTCCCACTCGTATCCTGGGCCAGACCCCACCACTATGACCCTGCACTTACCTCTGACCTGTTCCACTTGTATCCTGTGCCAGACACCACCACTATGACCCTGCACTTACCTCTGACCTGTCCCACTCGTATCCTGTGCCAGACACCACCACTATGTTCTTGCACTTACCTTGGACCTGTCCCACTCGTATCCTGGGCCAGACCCCACCACTATGACCCTGCACTTACATCTGACCTGTCCCACTTGTATCCTGTGCCAGACACCACCACTATGACCCTGCACTTACCTTGGACCTGTCCCACTCGTATCCTGTGCCAGACCCCACCACTATGACCCTGCACTTACCTCGGACCTGTCCCACTCGTATCCTGTGCCAGACCCCACCACTATGACCCTGCACTTACCTCTGACCTGTCCCACTCGTATCCTGTGCCAGACACCACCACTATGACCCTGCACTTACCTCTGACCTGTCCCACTCGTATCCTGTGCCAGACACCAGCACTATGACTATGCACTTACCTCTGACCTCTCCCACTCGTATCCTGTGCCAGACACCACCACTATGACGGGAATCCTGAGTGTAGTCAGGCCATAGCGGAACTCCATCACACAGTTCTTAGACTTGACATACTGAAATCAAGATAACACATGTCAAAGAATACTCATACACCTCAATTTTGGAAAAAAATAATCTGGAAAACAATGATTACACATGGGGTCAAGAAGGGCTTAAACACTCTAATGTGGCTTTTATAACAACTTAGATAGTGGCATATTTATGTATTCTGTCAACTTAATGTAAAATATAAAGTATAAGAGAATGCAGTATCAGAGAAGAATATGTTTTTATTGTTTCTCCTTGATCTGTTGATGTTTACTTATTTACCCTTTTACTTATTGTGTAAACAAGGTAATTTTATGGATATAACTTTGGACGGACAGCATACAAATTGTCATGACATAGGCTTCACTGATCTTTTTTTACTAGAGCTGAAAAAAACACACCAAATTACAGCATGCTTGAACACAAGAATTCAACAAATACATACTGAAACTAGAACCATCACTGAAGGTGATGAATACCCCGCTTAAATTTTAAGTCAAATAAAGGGCCATAATTCTGTAATAAATTAGGCAATCAACAATGGGTGATGTAGCGAGACATAAGGTCATCCGTTGTTATGTGTATATGAAGTTTGAGAACAACCCATTCAAAACTGTTTGAGGAATGTAAGTAATAAGAATGTGTTACAAGACGCGATGCAGTGGGACAACAATGTGTTATGCGATGGGACGCTACAGACAACGTGATTCTTTTGTGAAGTGGGGGCTTGCTTTATAGGAATCACGTTGTCCGTAATGTCCCATCGCATAACACATTGTTGTCCCACTGCATCGCGTCTTGTAACACATACTTACTACTTACATTCCTCAAACAGTTTTGAATGGGTTGTTTGTGAAAGTGGGGGTATAATAAAATAAAATAGAACTGATCAATGACTTGCTAAAAAATTAATGGGAAATGGGTCAATCTTGTGGGAAGGTAGTGATCATGAGGAGGTGGTTGTGGGGGAGAGGAGGGGAGGGCAGAGAGGGAAGGAGAGCCGATATGGGAGGTGGTGGGAGAGGAGGGGAGGGCAGAGAGGGAAGGAGAGCCGATATGGGAGGGATGATACAGGGGGTTGATTTTCTCCATTTCCCAAATTATTTCAGATATTTCCACTTACTGAAAATACCACCTTCGGAACCGACCTTTTATTGATTACTTTATCACCTTATTACCTTAAAGTAATCAATCAAAAACGTGGGTTCCGACAACGTGAAAATAATTCCTTCTCCCCATTAAAATATTTGTTTTTATATATTAAACAGCCACTGAACATTAACCAATATCCCTATGTCATTTTTGTTTTTAGAAGATTTGTTACCTCATCAGACACAAAAGCGATCATGACTTCTGCTTCTCTGAGTCCATCTGCTATGGAGGTGAACAGGCCCACCTGGAGATAAAAAATCATAATACCAAGACAGTTGAATATCAGATGTTTGTAGTGCAATCATAATACAGAGTCAGCAACATATGCTATTTGATATGTTTAGTGCTTTTTAACACAGATCTAATAATGAACAGATAAGAAACTTCCAATTTTAACCAGTGAAGAGTGCCTATATCTTTCTGTTTAACTCCTCTCTCAAATATTCAAAAGATTTATAATGAATAGCATATTTATACTAATTTATCTTTATTTTCAAAATAAGAAATTTTATAAAAAGATGTTTAAATTTAAAGTCTCATTTTTTTTACTTTTCTCTAGAACATCAAGGGATTTTTCTGCTATTAAAATTGCATTTTTGCTCAAAATGTTTAAGTAATGCAAATACAGCAATCGGAAAGAAAACTAAATTTGGTGTAGGTTTTGACATGAATTTTATGCATTCACGTTTCCTGAATGCATAAAACGCTTTATGATACGCGTGTTTCAAATGTCAGGCAATGTTTCGTGAAATCTCAGCACTGTGCTACAAGAAATTCAGATAAAATTCACGGTTTCATATCTGTTTGTTATTAGGTCTATACTTTTAATTTTGGATTCTCAACCATACTACTATTAAAGTACTTGTGCTTGAACATATATATATGTATGATATCTAACAAGAAATCCGCGGATTCACAGGTCTCGTCCAACGGGAGCGGGACTTAAAAATAAAAGATAATTGATGCTTAAATGAAAGTTTGTGAACATTTTAATAACTAAAAACAATGGAGTTTACAGTTTGCTGAGATGACACTTAAGTGCATTTGTTTAAAAACAAAATTCCGTTCTATAAAAAAAATAATGAAATAAAAATTCATCAGCTCCAAAAAGCAGGTCAAGGTCATAGATGAAATCCATGCGCCCGAAAAGATGCACTACCCAAGACACAACTATGTCAAAATAGAATGTTTTGTCTTCCAAAGATTAAGCTATAAACTAGGTTTAAAGCATCTAACGCATAATTATAGTTCATGAGAAAGTGATGTAAATGTAACAATTAAAGTTATCTGCCCTTTGTTTGGATGGTGAAGGTCACATCCACATTTGCTTTTTGAAATGTGGTGATGTACTACCCAAGAAACAACTATAAGCAAAGTTTGAAAGGTCTAATGCATAAAGTTTGCGAGAAAGTGACCTAAACGCAAAAGTTGAAGGTAAAAATTATTAAGTTATCTGCCTTTGCTTGGAGGGTCAAGGTCACATCCACATTTTCTTTGTCACGTTGCAATGTACCACTCAAGATACAACTATAAGCAAAGTTTGAAAGGTCTTAGTGCATACAGTTTGTAAAAAAAGTGACCTAAATGGAAATGTTAAAGGTACAAATCATTAAGTTATCTGCCTCTTGCTTGGAGGGTCAAGGCCACATCCACATTTGCTTTGTCACGTTGCAATGTACCACTCAAGATACAACTATAATCAATGTTTGAAAGGTCTAGTGCATACAGTTTGTGAAAAAAGTGACCTAAATGTAAAAGTTGAAGGTAAAAATTATAAGGTTATCTGCCCTTTGCATGGAGGGTCAAGGTCACATCCACATTTGCTTTGTCACGTTGCGATGTACCACCCAAGATACAACTATAAGAAAAGTTTGAAAAGTGTAGTGCATACAGTTTGCAAGAAAGTGACCTAAATGCAAATGTCGAAGGTACAAATTATTAAGTTATCTGTCCCTTGCTTGGAGGGTCAAGGTCACATCCAAATTTGCTTAGTCACATTGCAATGTACCACTCAAGATACAACTATAAGCAAAGTTTGAAAGGTCTAGTGCATACAGTTTGTGAAAAAGTGACCTAAATGTAAAAGTTGAAGCTAAAAATTATAAGGTTACCTGCCCTTTGTATGGAGGGTCAAGGTCACATCCACATTTGCTTTGTCACATTGCGATGTACCACCCAATATAAAACTATATACAGTTTTGAGAAATTGACCTCAACGCAAAAGTTGAAGTAAAAATTATTATTAAGTTATCTGCCCTTTGCTTGGAGCGTCAAGCTCAACATTTGGTTTGTCACGTTGCAATGTACCACCCAAGATACAACTATAAGCAAAGTTTGAAAGGTCTAGTGCATACAGTTTGTGAGAAAATGAAAAACGCAAAACTTGAATGACGCCGCTGCTGCCGGAAAAGCCTGTGTCTCTTTCTTTCTTCGAAAAAGGCGAGACAAAAATTAAACTTAAATACACACTGAGAAAACCAAAAGGTTTCTGTTCAAAATGTATCAATGGTTGGTAGGCAGATTATTATCCCATATCAAGATCAGGAATTTAATTGAAAATGAATTCTTACCCCACCCACTCTCTCCACATCTATCCAACTTTTGATTCCTTTTTCATCCAACCATTTCTTTGCCTCCCTGGGGTCTCCACCTGACCATCCAAGGGCTCCTTCCTGTGACTTTGACCCCTTGGCAATGGCATCATGGGAATTAGTCCAGCAGTAACTGATGAAACATTTTGGCAAGTCAACCTTCAACTGGAATGGAAATTCAACAAAAAGAATAACATATAAACAAGGAATTTCATTAATGTCCACTGTCCCTGCCACCTTCGGGAATCTACAGCTACAACCCCTCTTCTTAAAGGTGTTCATTAGTTAGAAGGAGTGGTCAGGTAAGTAAGCTGCAAGTAGGCTTATTGCTTCACAAATAAAAGTTCATTCAACCTCTAAGCTACAAGGAGAATTATCGTTACCTGCATCAGTTAGATAAAAGAAACATTTTGTGTTTATTTCTCTGAAATTCGTCTTAACTAGAAGTGCAAGCTAGAAAATATCCGACAATATAGCGCTCTTTGGCAAAAAAATACCTTCTTCTTGACATCAGCTTTCTTTTTGATGGCATCATAAAGTTCCACTATCTTGTGTGGATACCTCTGCTTGTTCTGCATGTCTACATACACTTCCGTCCCAAACACCATATTCAGATCAGACTTCTGCCACTTCTTTGTTGTCCCTAGTAACAGCAACAGCACAGGTTTTCTCAGCACATCTTTCACGTACAGGAGAAGCTTGCGGCACTCTGGATCATCACAGAATTCATCGGACATGCCGATGATGATCACTGTGGCTGACTTCATCGACAATGAGAGAGCTTCCATGTCAGATGACTCCGGTTTGTTTGTGTATGAGCTTGAAATAGAACAAGTTTATATTAACACTGCAAAAATAACATTGCATCAAGGTTACAATATCACCACCTCAAGGTCACACTATCACCACATCAAGGACACAATAATACTGCAAATAGGATGCAACAGGGCATTAAAGCCACAACTGCACTGCATGAATATCACTAAACCTCACTAGCTAGTCATGAATTAAGGTCCAAATAATCCTGCATCAAGGCTACAATAAAACTGCATCAAGGGCATGCTAACACTGCATCAAGGCCACACTAACCCTGCAACAAGGCCACACTAACCCTGCAACAAGGCCACACTAGCCCTGCATCAAGATCACACTTACCCTGCATCAAGGCCACAATAACACTGCATCAAGACCACACTACTGCTGCATCAAGGCCACAGTAACCCTGCATCAAGGCCACACTAACCCTGCAACAAGGCCACACTAGCCCTGCATCAAGATCACATTTACCCTGCATCAAGGCCACACTAAGACTGCATCAACCACAAAGGCCACACTAACCCTGCATCAAGACCACACTAACCCTGTATCAAGGCCATACTAACCCTGCATAAAGCCCATACTAAGCCTGAATCAAGGCCACACTAATGCTTCATCAATACCACACTAACACTGCATCAAGGCCACACTAACACTGCATCAAGGCCACACTAACACTGCATCAAGGCTACACTCACCCTGCATTTTAGGTCATACTAACATTGCATCAAGATCACACTAACCCTGCATCAAGGCCACACTAGCATTTCATCAAGGTCACACTAGCACTGCATCAAGGCCACACTAACCCTGCATTAAGGCCACTCTAACACTGCACCAAGGTCATATTAACACTGCATCAAGACCACACTAACCCTGCATCAAGACCACACTAACTCTGCATCAAGGTCACACTACCCCTGCATCAAAGCCACACTAACCCAGCATCAATGCCACACTAACCCTGCATTAGTGCCACACTAACCATGAATCAAGGTGACACTAACCCTGCATTAAGGCCATACTAACCCTGCATCAATGCCACACTAACAATGCATCAAGGTGACACTAACACTGCATCAAGGCAATAATAATATTTAAAGTGTGTGGTCCAGTCGAGATCGAGAGGTAGAGGGTTCAATCGTCGCTGTGGCAAAGTTAATTTATCATTGAGCAAGATATCTGATCCACATTGGTAAGTACTGGTTCTTCCAACATGGCTGGCAAAACTTTTGAACACATCATCCAGAGATTTTTAAAACTGAAGATTTAACGCGATAAACATTTTTTAAATGAAGATTTTAGCTCACAACTTGATTTTGCACACTTCCTTTTTAAAACCGAAATTTATTTTTTCATGCAATTAATAAATCATATAAGAAAAACACTTACATTTTGAAATTGTCCTGTGTCCTTAAGTCAGAGAGGACCGTCTCAGGGTCCACCAGCTTGTCCTTGTTCTTGTCATTGGGCACATTCTTAGAGGAGTAGATGAAGAAAATGCTGATGGTGTTCTCCTGGGTAAGATCGATAAGTTCACGTACGCTGTTACGCAGGTGGTTGTCCATATCTGACATCTTGTCTGAGGGCATGGCATCTGAATAATTTATACAGAATAAGAACACAGAAAGTCTTAAATGAATTGCCAACTAAATTAAGGTTGACAATATACCTGACTTTGATAGAAGGATTGGCTCTGAATATATGGAATGAACACATAGAAAATCTTAAATGAATTTGCAACTCGAGCTAAATTATGACTGCTAAAATGACTTGAGTTAAACTAAAGTATCTTATCCACTTAGCGATCAAAGTTTGGAATCCCAGCGATTTCATTTAACCCTTAACCCACTAATCACGACTATAATAGCCTTTGCGTTCATTGTAAACCCAGATCAGCCTACGAGTAACAATGTCAAGCTGCTGATCAGTCATTTTCACCAAAACATCAATTTGTCACATAAATGAAATGGTCTTAATTCACAGATAGAAGTCCCTTATATATATGTAGCGGGTTAAGGGTTAAACAAAATTGATAGTCTAGCTAGTAGGGTATTATGATAATGTTTGAAAAAACAATGTTGAAATCCATTCAGCAGTTATTGATAAGGTTTGTTAAGGTTTGGCCGTTTTAGTGATTGTGGCCATCTCGTCTTGGCAGACCTAATTTTAAAAAACTTGAAAGACACTGACCTCTGGAACATCCATGTGAAAAAACAAGATAAAATTGACCAAGTGGTGTCTAAGTAGGTTGTTTAAAGCTAAAATATTTGTTTTTTCGAAAAGATATTCCAATGGAGGAAAAAATAGTTTTGTCCAGTGTACATGGAAGAAGGAGGCATCAAATCTTACTTTTCAGTTCCTGTATTGACAAAATATGAAAGAACTTTTCACATTGTACAAATGGAACGTTGAGCTCCAGGCCCCTCTGTATCTTCTGGTACGAAATCATACTGGGGTTTGTGACATTCTGCAAATAAGGTATTAGCTATATACTGATAGTATGGAAGTAAGAGGCCCAATATATTTTCGTGTATTTTTTGTTTGAGAGTTGTACAGAGTAAAGATGTTCATGTGTAAATACCGCAATACGGGTCTCGAAAAAATGTCAAACTAAAAAGCATGCTAACTAAAGGTACGCTACATATCAATCTCAATTAGACTTATGACGGTACCCTGTGAAAATCTTCTGGCACTACCTGTCACTTGTTCGGGAATAAGGTGGGAGCGACTGACAAAGGGCTAGCACATCATACATACCATATTGATGTGGTAGAACAAACCTGTGTTCTGGTTCCTAGGAAATAAACGCATGCCACATTGTGACAACACAATCATACAGGAAAGCAGGACATGGCTAGATCCTGATACATACCACTTCAGACAATCCATGCAAAGAACAAGCAAAGGGCAAAGTGTATGTCAACCTCTTTGGGCTTCACTTATTTGGCACACGCAGTGATGTAGTTTGTAATACAATAATTGAAAAAGTTCATGCTGGATACAAGGACTAGCACAGCATAAATACTAAATAGTCATGACCTTCACATGACATCATCAAAATAATTTCACTAATCAATTATCAATAAAATGAATACCTCCACATTTGGGTAGGGCACAGACCTAATAACAAGTTAATATGTCTGTGGGTAGGGTGTGCACTTGGTGTTTATCATCGATGCTCGACTAATCTAAGCTGTTAATAAACTACAACTGTTGCCTTGCAGGGCCAACACATATAATGTCACTGGGTCCAGTTGGATCATGGAAGTGTACCTGTGAAGTGTCATGATTGTGGCTATATGAATCTTGAAGAGTAATAGAATGGACAAGCATTTCATGATCGAGTCATGCTGACCTTGACCTTAAGCTACTGAACCCAAAATGTATAGGGGTCATCTTCATCATCTTGTGTCTGTAACAGACAAACGGACAGATGGACAGACCATTATATACCACTAAACTTCATTTTGTGTATTATAAATACCATCTGTAGTAAGAACTACCTAATATTTCTTGTGTACAGCTATGTACTGTCTTGTTTCAAAACATTTCATTATAGCTAAAGATTTTGATTTTTCATATATAGGATAAATGCTGAGTAACAACCTTTGTGAATAGAAATGCCTGAGCTAAATTGATAAATACATGCAGGGAACCAGGGCAGCCTATTTATACCATAGTGAGTCAATCAATATAGGGAACAAAAGAAGGGCTAGGGCATGGACCCAGGGAATGGCTAGAATAACATATACATACCATATTGAGACAATCTAGCAGGGAACCAGGGAAGGGCTTGAGCAGCATATACATACCATATTGAGACAATCTAGCAGGGTACCAGGGAAGGGCTCGAGCAGCATATACATACTATATTGAGACAATCTAGCAGGGAACCAGGGAAGCGCTCCAGCAGTATATACATACCATATTGAGACAATCCAGCAGGGAACCATGAAAGGGCTCGAGCAGCATATACATACCATACTGAGACAATCCATGCAGGGATCCAGGGAAGGGCTCGAGCAGTATATAAATAACATATTGAGACAATCTAGCAGGGAACCAGGGAAGGGCTCGAGCAGCATATACATACCATATTGAGACAATCTAGCAGGGAACCAGGGAAGGGCTCGAGCAGCATATACATACCATATTGAGACAATCCATGCAGGGATCCAGGGAAGGGCTCATGCAGCATATACATACCATATAGAGACAATCTAGCAGAGAACCAGGGAAGGGCTCGAGCAGCATATAAATACCACATTGAGACAATCCATGCAGGGATCCAGGGAAGGGCTCGAGCAGTATATACATACCATATTGAGACAATCTAGCAGGGAACCAGGGAAGGGCTGAAGCAGCATATACATACCATATTGAGACAATCTAGCAGGGAAGCAGGGAAGGGCTCGAGCAGCATATACATACCATATTGAGACAATCCATGCAAGGATCCAGGGAAGGGCTCGAGCAGCATATACATACCATATTGAGACAATCTAGCAGAGAACCAGGGAAGGGCTCGAGCAGCATATACATACCATATTGAGACAATCCATGCAGGGATCAAGGGAAGGCTCGAGCAGCATATACATACCATATTGTCAATTTGAGACAATTTAGCAGGGAACCAGGGAATGGCTCGAGCAGCATATACATACCATATTGAGACAATCCATGCAGGGATCCAGGGAAGGGCTCGGGCAGCATATACATACCATATTGAGACAATCTAGCAGGGAACCAGGGAAGGGCTGAAGCAGCATATACATACCATATTGAGACAATCTAGCAGGGAACCAGGGAAGGGCTCGAGCAGCATATACATACCATATTGAGACAATCCATGCAAGGATCCAGGGAAGGGCTCGAGCAGCATATACATACCATATAGAGACAATCTTAGCAGAGAACCAGGGAAGGGCTCGAGCAGCATATAAATACCATATTGAGACAATCCATGCAGGGATCCAGGGAAGGGCTCGAGCAGCATATACATACCATATTGAGACAATCTAGCAGGGAACCAGGGAAGGCCTCGAGCAGCATATACATACCATATTGAGGCAATCCATGCAGGGATCCTGGGAAGGGCTCAAGCAGCATATACATACCATATTGAGACAATCTAGCAGGGAACCAGGGAAGGGCTCGAGCAGCATATACATACCATATTGAGACAATCCAGCAGAGTACCAGGGAAGGGCTCGATCAGCATATACATACCATACTGAGACAATCTAGCAGGGATCCAGGGAAGGGCTCGAGCAGCATATACATACCATATTGGGACAATCTAGCAGGGAACCAGGGAAGGGCTCGAACAGAATATACATACCATATTGAGACAATCTAGCAGGGTACCAGGGAAGGGCTCGAGCAGTATATACATACCATATTGAGACAATCCATGCAGGGAACCATGGAAGGGCTCGAGCAGCATATACATACCATATTGAGACAATCCATGCAGGGATCCAGGGAATGGCTCGAGCAGCATATACATACCATATTGAGACAATCTAGCAGGGAACCAGGGAAGGGCTCGAGCAGCATATACATACCATATTGAGACAATCTAGCAGGGACCCAGGGAAGGGCTTGAGCAGCATATATATACCATATTGAGACAATCCATGCAGGGATCCAGGGAAGGGCTCGAGCAGCATATACATACCATAATGAGACAATCTAGCAGAGAACCAGGGCAGGGCTCGAGCAGTATATACATACCATATTGAGACAATCCATGCAGGGATCCAGGGAAGGGCTCGAACAGCATATACATACCATATTGAGACAATCAATGGAGGGATCCAGGGAAGGGCTCGAGCGGTATATACATACCATATTGAGACAATCCATGCAGGGATCCAGGGAAGGGCTCGAGCAGTATATACATACCATATTGAGACAATCCATGCAGGGATCCAGGGAAGGGCTCAAGCAGCATATACATACCATATTGAGACAATCTAGCAGGGAACCAGGGAAGGGCTCGAGCAGCATATACATACCATATTGAGACAACCTAGCAGGGAACCAGGGAAGGGCTCGAGCAGCATATACATACCATATTGAGACAATCCATGCAGGGATCAAGGGAAGGCTCGAGCAGCATATACATACCATATTTTCAATTTGAGACAATTTAGCAGGGAACCAGGGAATGGCTCGAGCAGCATATACATACCATATTGAGACAATCCATGCATGGATCCAGGGAAGGGCTCGAGCAGCATATACATACCATATTGAGACAATCCATGCAGGGATCCAGGGAAGGGCTCGAGCAGTATATACATACCATATTGAGACAATCCATGCAGAAATCCAGGGAAAGGCTCGAGCAGTATATACATACCATATTGAGACAACCCATGCAGGGATCCAGAGAAGGGCTCAAGCAGTATATACATACCATATTGAGACAATCTAGCAGGGAACCAGGGAAGGGCTCGAGCAGCATATACATACCATATTGAGACAATCCATGCAGGGAATCAGGAAGTCATAATGTACTCCAGCATATGACTCGTTGATCAATGTTTCAAACATCTCATGCACTATGAACAGGAAGTTCTCCGGTTTGAATCCTTGAGATCTTACAACCACCTCCTGGTCACTAGAAGCATGCAAGCAAGCAAATTAGAAGCATGCAGGATGAGAATAAAATAGGATGGAATATAAAAAAGATTATGCACATACACATGTATTAGCTTAACACAAATTACCTTTCTCTTAATGAGAATCTATGCATGTATGTTTGGGGTTTAACATCGCTTTTAACAATCCTTCAGTCATATCAAGTTGATGTCTACTTGTAGCAGCGAGTTCAATGCTTAACTTTATAGTGTTGCCACACTGGCATACCACACTTTAGACACGTGACATAATTTCACACCCAGTCACATTATACTGACACCAACCAGTCCTAGCACTACCCTCTATATGCTGAACGTCAGGCAAGGAAGCTACTACTAATATTTTATGAAGTCTTTAGGTTGACCCAGTCAGGGATGGATCCCCAATCTCTCACATTTGTGGCAGATACTTTAATGATACTCTGTGCGGACCTTAAGGGTTCTTCTGGAGTAGTGATTACAAACATTTTCTACTTGTACTATACTATATAGCCCCATTTAAACACCCCCAGGGGCATTGCATTTTACAAACTAGAAGGTAATCCGAGCTTTTTCTGACACTAAAAGCCTTTTATTTCTTCTTCTTTTTTTTTTTGTGGCCAGATCAAATATCAAAACCGTAAATAGGGCTGGTAAGGTCAAAGAAGGCTTTGATTAACTAAAAGGGTGTTCCACTAACACTTGTGTCACCTGTCATGTGCTTATTTCAGCAATTACAATCTAACTATAAAGTTTGAAGACAGGGGGATATATTATCCTTCATGAATTATGGAGCTGTGTTGAAGTTTATGAAAAGGGGCATAATTCTGCATTTTATAATTGATAAGAAAGAACTGTATAACGTTTTATGACCATAGGTCAATATTTTGCAAAGTTATGAGCTAGGTTAGGTTGCAGGTTAAAGTTTTATGAAAAGGGGCATAACTCTGCCAAAATGAAAATCAGAGTTATTGGACATGCATTACAACATTCCTTTGGTTAAGATGAAGATGTCATGGGTCAAATGGTCAAATATTTCTCAAATTATGGCCAGTTATGAGCTTGGTTAGGTTGGAGGTTAAAGTTTTATGAAAGGGGCATAACTCTGCTGAAATGAAAGTCAGAGTTATTGGTCATGGGTAACAATATTCTGTGTGGTAAGATAAATATATGTGTGAAGTTTCATGAACATAGGTCAAATACTTCTTAAGTTATGGCCAGTTATGAGTTTGGTTAGGTACGTGGCAGGTTAAAGTTTTATGAAAGGTGGCATAACTCTGCAAAAATGCAAGTCAGAGTTATTGGACATGTGTAACAATTTTAACACTCCTTGGGTTAAGATGAAGATGTATGTGAAGTTTCATGAACAAATTACGTCACATATTTTTAAAGTTATGGGCAAGGTTGCAGGTTAAAGTGTGACGACTGACGATGACAGTCGGACGACGGACAAAGTGATCCCTAAGTGTCTGCAATGCTTTGCAGGCGACACAAAAATGAAGGGGTGGGTGTGTGGGGGCATTTATTTTTGCAAACTATATCGCTAAAATGCTTGTGGGGGGCGTTTTTTTCTGAACTAGACATCAAGTCAGGCTATAGGCAAGTGTATTTTCTCTAAACGAGATTCATAAGTAAAGAAAAAAAATATTTTGGGGATGGCCTCATAACTGCCACCCTTTGAAAAAAAGGGGGGTGGGGAGTTTATTAGGTGACGGGGTGGGTTGGGGCATTGATACATGGGTATGCAGTAAATTTAGCTTCAGCAACCACTCCTTGGATTTTACAAGAAACTTATTTTTTATTATTTAATATATACTCAAGGTCAATGAAAAGGCACCACAAAACAAATCCTTTTAAAAGTTAGAATTTGAGGCATCTTGGACAAAATATGACATTATCCATATAATGAGTCGACATTTAACTTTTTTTTTTACGTGTATATCTGGATTTAGTGCATTCCACATTGGGGTTATGAAATAAATGCGCATGTCCGAGTTTCTTCTCCGGGTTTCTTCAGTTACATCGCACAAAGAAATCATTTTCTCAAAAACAGTCATTGCATAATGCTAAAAACAGTCATTGCATAATGCTGTTAGAAGTCAAACAATAAATAGGCCAGTAAAACCAATTGGAATTTATTCCTAGACAGATTAATGAAGCTTGAAATTTAGTGGAACAGTTTTCTTTTTATGATTATCCATAGTAAACAATGTAGTAGGACTAACTAGATGCCATGTCATTTAATAAAGTAGTAGTGATCTCAAACATTTATTCCTTAGTCGATTTTTGTGGCCATCTTGGGACTTCACAGGAAAGTGAATTTCAATTAGGGACAATCAAATATATCACAAGGATTGTTCAGGTGAAGTTTTATTAAAATCCTAGTTTTGGAAGAGATGTGAACACATAAACAAGAGGCCCAAGAGGGCCTGTAGACGCTCTACTTGTATGATGTGATTCAAAAACATAAACATGATAGAGGCCAACCCAAGAAACATGTTTCCTATATGTAACTCTATGTAAACTTTGGGTTATCGTGGTGGCCATTTTGAATATTTGACGACAATGAAAAACACAAACATGATAGAGGCCAACAACAGGAACATGCATATGATATTTAACTAGACTGGAATAAGTGGTAATATGTTGTTTGATAAATGTCCTTAAATTTGACCTAAGTTCAGCCATCATGGATGACTGGAGGCCCCAAATCTGAGGGGACTAACCCAAAGATCATTGTGATTAAGTTTCATCAAAATCCTTCAAGCAGTTTCAGAGAAGATGTCATTTTTAGCATTTTCCTATATAACTCTATGTAAACTTTGGGTCGCTGTAGCGGCCATTTTGATTATTCGACGATAACGAAAAACACAAACTTGATAGAGGCTAACCCAAGGAACATGTTTATGATATTTCACAAGAATGCAATAAGTGGTTTCGGAGGAGATGTCGTTTGAAATTTCCTTAAACTTGACCTAATTTTAGACATGATGACCATCTTGGATGACTGGCGGCCGCGAAAAACACAAATCTGAGAGGGACTATCCCAAATATCATGGTGATTAAGTTTCATCAAAATCCTTCAAGAGGTTTCAGAGAAGATGTCTATGTAAACTTTGGGTCGCTGTGGCGGCCATTTTGATTATTCGCCTATAACAAAAAACACAAACTTGATAGAGGCCAACCCAAGGAACATGTATATGATATTTCACAAGAATGGAATAAGTGGTTTCGTCGGAGATGTCGTTTGAAATTTACTTAAATTTTACCTAGTTTTAGCCATGCCGGCCATCTTGGATGATTGGCGGCCGCAAAAAAACACAAATCTGAGAGGGACTATCCCAAATATCATTGTGCTTAAGTTTCATTAAAATCTTTCAGGCGGTTTCAGAGAAGATGTAATTTTTAACCTTTTCCTATATAACTCTATGTAAACTTTGGGTTGCCGTGGCGGCCATTTTTTTTTATTTGACGATTACGAGAACATAAACTTGATAGAGGCCAACCCAAGGAACATGTATATGATATTTCAGTAGAATGGAATAAGTGGTTTCGGAGAAGATGTCGTTTGAAATTTCCTTAAATTTGACCTAGTTTTAGCCATGGCGGCCATCTTGGATGACTGGCGGCCGTAAAAAACACAAATCTGAGAGGGACTATTCCAAATATCATTGTGATTAAGTTTCATCGAAATCCTCCAAGTGGTTTCAGAGAAGATGTCATTTTTGGGCCGCCGTGGCAGCCATTTTGATTATTCGAAGATAACGAAAAACACAAAACTTAATAGACGCCAACCCAAGGAACATGTATGTGATATTTCAGTAGAATGGAATCAGTGGTTTTGGAGGAGATGTCGTTTGAAATTTACTTAAATTTGACCTAGTTTTAGCCATGGCGGCCATCTTGAATGACTGGCGGCCACAAAAAACAAAAATCTGAGAGGGACTGTCCCAAATATCATTGTGCTTAAGTTCCATCAAAATCTTTCAAGCATTTTCAAAGATGTAATTTTTAACCTTTTCCTATATAACTCTATGTAAACTTTGGGTCGCCGTGGCGGCCATTTTGATTAATCAACGATAAACAAAAACACAAAGTTGATAGAGGCCAACCCAAGGAACATGTATATGATATTTCAGTAGAATGGAATCAGTGGTTTCGGAGGAGATGTCGTTTGAAATTTACTTAAATTTGACCTAGTTTTAGCCATTGTGGCCATCTTGGATGACTGGCGGCTGCGAAAAACACAAATCTGTGAGGGACTATCCCAAATATTATAGTGCTTAAGTTTAATCAAATCTTTCAGGCGGTTTTAGAGAAGATGTAATTTTTAACCTTTTCCTATATAACTCTATCTAAACCTTGGGTCGCTGTGGTGGCCATTTTGATTATTCGACGATAACGAAAAACACAAACTTAATAGAGGCCAACCCAAGGAACATGTATATGATATTTCAGTAGAATGGAATAAGTGGTTTCAGAGGAGATGTCGTTTGAAATTTACTTAAATTTGACCTAGTTTTAGCCATGGCAGCCATCTTGGATGACTAGCGGCCGCGAAAAACTAAAATCTGAGAGGGACTATCCCAAATATGATTGTGCTTAAGTTTCATCAAAATCTTTCAGGCGGTTTCAGAGAAGATGTAATTTTTAACCTTTTCCTATATAACTCTATGTAAACTTTGGGTCGCCCTGGCGGCCATTTTTATTATTTGACGATAACGAAAAACACAATTTGATAGAGGCCAACCTAAGGAACATGTATATGATATTTCAGTAGAATGAAATAAGTGGTTTCGGAGGAGATGTCGTTTGAAATTTCCTTAAATTTGACCTAATTTTAGCCTTGGCGGCCATCTTGGATGACTGGCGGCCGCGAAAAACAAATATCTGAGAGGGGCCTTCCCAAGTAACATTGTGATGAAGTTTCATCAAAATCCTTCAAGTGGTTTCAGAGGAGATGTCGATTTTATAAAATTGCTAACAGACGGACAGACAGACAGACGGACGGACGGACGGACAGACGGACGAAAAGTGATCGCATAAGCCCTCCTGGCTAAAAACAGCTGATAACACCTACACAGAAATCTAATATCAAGCCTTTACATAAACTTTACTAATCTTAAACCATTAACAACTCTGTACAATACATTGTCAGGATAATGAATGGTCATTAACTATACAATATGGTGTCAGGATAGTGAATGGTCATTGACTCTGTACAATACATTGCCAGGATAGTGAAGGTCATTAACTCTGTACAATACATTGTCAGGATAATGAATGGTCATTAACTCTGTACAATACATTGTCAGGATAATGAATGGTCATTAACTGTGCAATACATTGTCAGGATAATGAATGGTCATTAACTCTGTACAATACATTGTCAGGATAATGAATGGTCATTAACTGTACAATACTTTGTCAGGATAATGAATGGTCATTAACTCTGTACAATACATTGTCAGGATAATGAATGGTCATTAACTCTGTACAATACATTGCCAGGATAATGAATGGTCATTAACTGTACAATACATTGCCAGGATAATTAATGGTCATTAACTGTACAGTACAGTGTCAGGATAGTGAATGGTCATTAACTCTGTACAATACATTGTCAGGTTAGTGAATGGTCATTAACTGTACAATACATTGCCAGGATAGTGAATGGTCATTAACTCTGTACAATACATTGTCAGGATAGTGAATGGTCATTAACTCTGTACAATACATTGTCAGGAAAGTGAATGGTCATTAAATGTACTATACATTGCCAGGATAGTGAATGGTCATTAACTGTACAATACATTGTCAGGATAGTGAATGGTCATTAACTGTACAATACATTGTCAGGATAGTGAATGGTCATTAACTCTGTACAATACATTGCCAGGATAATGATTGGGCATTAACTCTGTACAATACTTTGCCAGGATAATGAATGGTCATTAACTCTGTACAATACATTGCCTGGATAATGAATGGTCATTAACTCTGTATGATACATTGCCTGGATAATAAAGTAGGCTATCTTACTCTGTCTGCAGTATCAGGGCAATATGGTTGTTTTTCTTCATGAAGGACCCCTTCTTCCATAACAAGGCACCCTTGGCATACTGGTTTATTCTCACCTGTATATACAAGAAATAGAGGTTATGATGAAACATGTGAGTTATATAACACACATACTACACAAATGAGTTATAGTAACATACATACTACACATGAGTAACATACATATTACACATATGAGTAAGAATCATACTACACATATGAGTAACATACATACTACACATATGAGTGACATACATACTACACATATGAGTAACACACATACTACACAGATGAGTAACATACATACTACACATATGAGTAACATACATACTACACAGATGAGTTATAGTAACATACATACTACACAGATGAGTTTGAAGGTTTTATCTGTCTGTTCATGCTCAGTTACGTGTATATATATATGGTTATAGGGTGAGGATCTCAATGGTTTTGCAGTTATGACCCAGGAGCTATTTCCCCAGCAGTGGTGATGGACCACGGGGCCAATGCTGGTTGGATAGCTGTCAGGGGCGTAGCTTGGCCTTTTTGACGGCATAGGCCCACAGTTAAAGTTAGTATGCTAGGGGGGTCCGGGGACAAATGCTCCCCCCCCCACACCCCACCACCCCCCCATTTTTTTTTATGTTAGAATGCATTAGGTGTGTGCTGACGTATATTTTAGACTTTAAGAAGGGCAAAGATAACTAAACAAATATATATGAAAATAATATGTTGTGGTTACTACGCCGCCTATACAGCCCCCACGCCCCCACCCCTCCACCACCCCCGATTTTTATTGCATTTTTTGAATTTTGAATTTTTCTATTTCTGAAAATTAGGCATAGGCCCGGGCCTACAGGGCCTATGCAGAGCTACGCCAATGGCTGTATCCGCCTGTTCATGCTCAGTAAGTGTATAACTGTGGTTTTAGGGAAGAAAACATTTTGTTTTTCCCTATATAAGCCTTTAAAAACATGTGAACCCTAGGGTGGGACCAAATTTCACCCCACGGTCTTGATTTGAACAAACTTGTTAAAGGACCATAAGCCAGTGGTATAAGCAAAATATTAGGTCTCTAGCGTATGTAGTTTCAGAAGATTTTCCTTTATAACTATATGTAAAATTGTGACCCACTAGGACGGGACCAGAGTTGACCTCAGGGTCACAGACTTGGTAAAGGACCATAAGCTTATGCTTCATGCAATATATGAGAACTCCAAACCTTCAGTTTTTCTCTATATAAGTTTATGTAAACATGCGACTCCTGGGCCAGGGCCAAATTTGAACCCAGGGTCATTATTTGAACAAACTTGGTTGAGGACCATAAGCTTACAGTAAATGCAAACTATTAAACCTTTGGCTCTTGAAGTTTCAGAGAAGAAGATTTGTTTGAAGATTCTCCTATATTACTCTTAAGTATTCCCGTCTATAAATCTATGTTAAATGTGCAAAATCACCATATACAAACTTTGGACTATGGAGCGCAGCATTTTTGACCCCAGGAACTTCATTTAAACAAAGTTGATATTCTATGCATTGGTGATCTTTAACGGAGACAAGGAGCATGCATGAGATATTTCATTATCAATGAATAAGCGGTTTCAGATAATGTTGTTTGAAGTTTCCTAAATTTTGATCTATTTTTAGCAATGGTGGCCATCTTGGATCACACACAGAAATGAAAAACACAAATCTGAAAGGGCATAGTCCAATAAACATCTTTGTTCAGGTTCATTGAAATATTGACAGCAGTTTCAGGAGTTGGCATTTTTATACATTTCCCTATATAACTCAATGTAACATAAATTTTACATGGTTCCCATCCTGAAAAAGATGGAAAAAAACACAAACTTGATAGTTCAGTAGCTAGTGATCAATTCTAAAATATTTTTGTTAAAATATATCTTGCTGTTCTGGAGAAGAAGAATTTTTAAGGATTTGGCTATTTTTAGCAATGGTGGCCATCTTGAATTTCGGGTCAATAAAAACAAAATCTTGTGTAAGTTTGCAGCATCCATGTGACAAATGAGTAAAATTGGCTGAGAGGTTTCAGAGATACTGCTGCTAAAGGACACCAACACCCATGTTGCCACATGAAATACTATCGCATAAATCCTGCTGGCCTTTCGCCAGTAGAGCTAAAATGGTCAGCAGAGCTAAACACTTCAAGTCCACTTTTGCAGTTAAAAAATATGAACTATACCTGTGCTCTGTTAAACAGTCCGGCAGGTAGGTACTGGAACTTGTACACTGTCATCGACTCGAGTATCCCCTTCTCAGGGTTCGCATGGGGCCAGTCATACTGCATAATAAAACATAACATCCATCAGAACAAACTCATGTTAGAGAAAAACAAACGATGGCTCTTATGAAACAGTAGGCCTCTAAAAAGGTTGTGCAGAGTGTTTTTTTCAAGATTACAGTGCTTGAAATCAGAAGTGGAACTCAGACAGGAGAACAAGAGGGGCTTGCTACCTAAGCCTAAATAGGACAATAAGTAAATAGGGGAAACTTACTAAGCATAACTGGAGAATAAGTCAAAAATGTATAGTTTTGTAGAGCTCCAGATAAGGTGCGTATTTCATTATTACGCATTAAAATTTAAGAAAAACGCATTAGAAATTAAAACTGTGCGTACAAAAATGCATTAGAAATTGGCAAAATGCATGAAGAACCAAATCCCTGTAGTTACTTCCATTACAGACATGCTGTTATCATGGTCAGCAGATGCTAAACAAAATAGTTAATATGCGTAACAAAAATGGCAGTTCATCTTAATTTGAAGTGACATCTTCTGGTAAAAAGCATCCAAATGGATCAACTTAAGTTAAAATACTTCTACATATACATGTTGCATATAAATGCCAATGATCTCGGTGTTAGTAAACTGTTAGTTTTTGGAAACAGTTTCAATTAATGCTGTGGATGTCATATTGAGTACCTTAAAGGTAAAATATCGACGACTTATATATATGGTCATTTGTACCAGTTGTCTATGAAAGGTTAATAAAAGCACAGTATAATGATCATGGGTCCAATCATACTAAGTTTAGTGTTTTGAAAAATATTACATTTAAATATTAAATTTCTTTTCATTTAGCATTGACACAGGCTAACAAACATACTGCAATATCAAACAAACATTCTAATTTAAGCATTCAGGTAAAAAATACACATTTAAATGCCGATTTAAGCATTGGATTTAATATCAGGGGAAACCTTATCTGGAGCTCTGGTTATGAATTGTGGACCTTTTTAAACAAAGTATCAACATGTCTAGTTCAAGTTATGAACACTATTTTAAAGCAAAATAACAACAATTTGTAGTTATGAACCATTTTTTAAAACAAAGAATCAACACTTTATAGTTACATGTTATGACATGGTATGAACAATGTTTTCTCAACCAAAGTACCGATATAAATTGATAGTGAACAAAGTTCAGAAAATATAACATCATTTCATTTTTTAGCAAATTAGCAGTAACATAAAAAATTTGTTTAAGTCTCACTTAACAGGGACTGGACTTAGAAATACGACCAAAGAACTGACCGCGTTATTTACCCATGGACATGAAGGTCAAGGTGGTATGTGGAACACCTATGTCAGAATGAGATGTACTACCTATTTTTAATTAACTAAACTTTGTAACCCGGGTTTTAGGAGAAACTCTACTCATAATATGATATAACAAGGCCAATATCAAGGAACTCCCCAATATGAGTTTTAATCCTTTCATGCATTTTAAGTGATGTCATCCACACTCGTTAATCACACTATAAATGAAATTAACGCTTCTATAAATAAATGCAAATCATATCAATATATTTTATTTAAAATAAAATACTACTTTAGTGGAAGTTAAAGGAGCCCTTTAATACCCTTATAACTTATATTTATTTGGTAGATCTATTTGTATAAAAACTATTGATATATATTTCTCACGGTTAAAATCACAGCCGAAACACGTTATTATTACGTTTCCATAGATCACTCGGCACACCTTTACGGAAATCAACGGGAAAAAATCCGGAATATTACGACTTTACACGAAGTCCAACTTCGGCGATGACGTCACACAGATGCCCAGATACAATCAACAATTACGATGTTTCAGTTTCTGAGAGTGTACTTTTTTTTTCAAGCTGATTAAAATCATTATATCTATTTTATTTTTTTTCAATAAATGCTTATATGATCTGATCATGATTTACATGATCAGATTATTGCTTGCTAATTTCACTAATGTCCTATAAATCTATTTTTTTTTTTTAATAATTATAGTACCGGTATATGAACCTCTAGGCCAAATTGTTTGAAACAGCCAGAACAGTCATTTTATGACACTGTGTATTCCGTAACAAGTGAAAGAAGGGTTTTATGATCCTAGCCATATCCTGTTATCACCTTTCTGTAACACAGTCAGTTAGTTTTATGACCCTGCATATTCAAGATTGAGTGGCAAGTAAGGGTTTTATGGCATTTATGGTATTTCGCAGTACTTAGCCACTTTTACCCAGCTTATATGGCATCAGTTGTATTACCATGTGTATTTCACCATCAGTGGTAGTGAATTCAGTGCTGTATGGAACAAAGCATAATTAGGCCAATATAACTTTATAAAGCTCTTATTTATAAATATCTACACCAAAAAAGAGGTTATAACATTAGAAAAATGAATGGCGGTGGGAATATAAACTTTATAATTAGACCTAATATTATAGTACCTAATACAATTATATATGTGGCTCATTACCTGCTCAAACAAATAGGGTAGATAAGTAAGGAGAATTATATTTTTCTTCACTCACAGGTTTTTTGGCTGTTTTTATAGCCGAAATTCGGTCATATTCCCAATGACAAAACATATCTTTTTTTCCCAATGAAGAGGAAATAATTCCCAATTCAAAAAAAAATAAATATATATATATTTTTTTTTAAGAATGCCAATCCAATGATTGGGGTTCAAAAGCTTAAATAAATGCTTCTGTTTATCTTGGTGTACAAAAAACAGTATTAAAGATATAATTATGAAAGGAATGCTTTACTTTATATTTTTCCGAATTTTATTAAAAATCGCGCTAAAATTCCCAATTTTATGAAAAATCGCGTTAAAATCGCGTTAAAATTCCCAATTCCAGGGGTATGGGTCATGTTCCCAAAATCATGAAAAAAAGCCCCGACTCATTATTTTGTAACCTGGTAAACAAACTTCAAACATGTATTTGTTGATATCATCATATATTACAGGATACAGAAATTAGATTTGGCATACAATGTTTGAGGTCAGCCCTTCCAAACGGGGTTTGTCAGAAACCGGAACATAATTTTACTGGGCCAGTTTTTTTATATAAATAATTATATAAAAAAAATATATTGGGGTAAATATGTGAGGTCTTATTAAAATGCCTGAAAAAAGGTAACACACATGCTTTGAATTAGCAATACCTGTAGCGCGATTGATAAAAATAGAGTATTCTGGAGAAGAACTTGGACAGAACATGGAATGGTGATATTTATATAACTCTTTCCCTTAGACCTTCGAATGACAATTATGCGATCAATGTGTACATTTGTCTAATTCCCACTGTGTATGCCTGCTGCCACCTCAGTGGGGTAAAACGTTGATATGCGCATAATAAGTGATATGTTAATAAACACAAACAACAAAGACAAACTATGAAAGTATGCAATCAGTTAGTCTCATTTATTTGACATCTGGGTTTGTTACAAAAGGACGTTTACATTATGCACCATGTGACTTGCGTTTGACCAAAAAACGTGTGGACAATTTCAGACCGTGTGTAAACGTTTCTTGTAAGACGTCACTACACTGACACCTGTATTTTGCCGTTCAAACAGTGCATAGTACCTAGATAATAGATTTAAACTAATGTATTTCATATCATTTTTTTTTTATTATTAACATTTTAGTGTGAAATGGATAACAAATGATCATTTTAGGTAAGTTGTACATTTATAAAAATCAGTGTATCAGTTTATGTCTAGGGCAGAGAATCTCTACGGAAAATCCACACATTAAAAAGTCAAACGCGTATGCACGTCGGAGGACGGTTCATTAAAAAAATCCTCTTGCCGTTCGTAGACATGTTTTTAGGTCAGAGAAAACGTAAAGCCACGGCTTCATCTTATAGGAGAGCAAATCCCTGAACTTATGTGATGCAACAAGCTTTTCTCAGAAATGAGTCTGCAGTCAATAAACAATTTCATCCGTATGTATTTCATACTTTCAGTGACAGTTGCCTTTAATACTTCAAGAAAGTATGATCTAAGTTATCTCAATAAAATATTGAGAACCTGTCTGTGTTGTCAATCTGCCAGATATGGCGCGGTACTTTGTGTGACGTCACACACCGGAAATCAGCGGAAATAAACCGGAGGCGAATACGGATATTGTATCGGTCAACAGGTGATTTTTTAACTGGCGATAAAAAGCACGGAAAGCAATATATCACCAAAAAATGAGTTGCAATGTGTTTATATAGTGTTCAGTAATAAATATAAACAAGAAACAAGAGGTATAAAAGGGCTCCTTTAAATAATAAAATCGTCATTAATTACCTGTTTTCATATTGTCCGAGTTATTGGTCCTTGGACAGTCCTTGGACCAATAACTGGGCCAATATGAAATCATTAATAACATCATAATACACAACTTTGATCCAACTTTGGAAGCGCTAGTGTATTTAGTAGTTACCGTGCCATAAAGCAAAACATGTAATTCCATTGGCCTTATTTTAAAAAATATCTGCCTCAGTTGCAGTATAAGGGTTCAGGATAGGAGAAAACTTAAATGCATAAATCCCTACGTTATCTTATGGTGACAACCACTATTACTATGTCACACTGAGTGGTACCACCCAAGCTACAACTCCCGGTACAACCAAAGTTTGAAGTTTATAGTGCAAGTGCTTACATTTCCTGAGAATGTGACCTAAACACGAAGTATGTATAAATTACAAATGTATCTGCCCTTTGGCTTGAGGGTCAAGGCTACACCCACACTGCTATGTCATGTTGAGTTTTCATACCCAAGATACAACTATAACCAAAGTTTGAAGTCACTAGGGCATACAGCTCCTAAGATGACCGAAACTTCAATGTTGAGATGGCGCTGCCTTTGCCAGAAAACCAACACTTATCATGCCTATGTCTTTTTTTTCTTCGAAACTGATAGGACATTAAACATGATTAAGCAAATATATAAGTAATATTTCAAACAGTGCATGAATAATTGCTAGAGTTAAAATAATATTCTAATACACCCGCACTATATAGCCTAGTTTAAAATATCTCGTTATATTGAACGATATATCACTGTAATTTTTGCAACGTTAGGAGAATAAGCATTGCGCATTGCGCATTACGCATTGTAACGTATGCAACGTTAGGAGAGTAAGCAAAGCAATGCGAAGATTTCCGATGTGTGCGTTATTTTCACATTTTAGGGGTATTAGAATAGAAATAGAACATCGTTTACGGTGAATTATCTATAATATATCACAGTTTGTCGTTCAATTGTAAACAATAATTTCACTCGCCCTTCGGGCTCGTGAAATTAATGTTTACAATTGAACTCCAAACCGTGATATATTAAATGATAATTCACAGTAAACGATGTTCTATTTCTTAAATATTAACTGGACATGTTACCTTCGGTTCTTCATCGGGCAATAAACATGGCACTATTGAGGCCTCTTCATCTGCGAGTGGACAGGTCAGGTCAAACTCCTCTGTTAATCGTAGTAACCAGGGGTGGAGGTCAGCCGGATAGTCTTTCCAAACTTTACTGATATCCTTCATCAGTAATTTGCCATCCTGTGTATGATATGGTTGCATATTTTTGGTAAAGTAAGTTTATATCAGCCCCTACTCTATGTTACTCGATGAACACTGTCATCATGTCCAGCTTGTCAGACCAGCATGTCCAGCTTGTCAGATCAATCATTGAAACACACTGATGCAGTTTTGTCCAAATACTGAAGATGCGATTCAGGATTTGTATAAAGAATTAGATGTGAGGCCTCTATGGCCCAGTGGTAGAGCGCTGGGCCCACAAGCGGAAGGTCATGGGTTCAAACCCCGCCAGATGCTGGTCTCTCCATTTCATGTTTCATTAATTCATTGCTTATCATTTATAACCATTTCGGCTCTCTCAGCTCTCACATTTGCTTCATGAGTAGTTAGTAGCTCACTGCTGTCTTGTGATGATGTTAGGCCGACGTTCATCAAATAGGGATAGGGAAGTCTGAAGTATGCAATGCCCAGTAGCCTAGTAGTGGCATAGTAGCTTGAATAGAGTAACATAGAGTACTATGGGAAGGCTGTTTCACAGCAATAGACAATAACATGACATATCAGCAATGTCACAGAAACAATGAAATCCAAAGGAAAAAAGAGAAACATCAGGTGAACTGAGGGTGAACAGCGAGAGTTGTCGTAGAAACGGAATATACAGCGAGGCTCCAGCAGAAAGTAGGTCAAAACAGATCACCATCTAGTAGGAGGGAAAAAAGCAGAGCTGGCGGAAGACGGAGTGAGAGAAAGCAAAAGAAAGGAGCAGATAAAAGGGCTCGAGAAGGTGGGCCAAATTTTTTTAAATAAATGTTACGGTAACCTCTATTGCAAAGAAAGAAGGTCACAGCCTAAACAAACTAAATATCTTATTGATGAACTTATTGATGCAGTAGGATTCATATGGTGAAATATTCACTGTTATGTATATAACAGATTTTGTATCAAAAACTGGATATAATCTTTTATTTTGGAGTCCCTTGTTCTTTCAAAAAAACTAGCCCATTTATCACTTGATTTACATATTAATTACTTAGCTTAGCTGCAACTCTGCTGGATATTTTAGTTTTTGTACCTAAAATACTTAGTACTTTATTTTTGTAGTCTGTTTTTAGCCGTAGCAGCTATTTTTAATTGCAATGGAAATCGATTTTTAATACCAGTAACACATGATGAGCAATGTTCTTGTGAAATTTGTCAAATTCTGACAAGTTAGTTTGGCTACAGTCACAAAAATTAACAGACCAATAGACAACATGCAATCGAACATGTTTTGCTAATCTTTGATCAAAAGCGCTAAAAATTGGCAATTCAGTTTTGTTAATATCTTTTAAACTGCAACAGATATTTTAAATTAACTAACTGATACTTATATTAACATTAATCTTACCATAATGGCAGTGACCCATATTTTTTTTAATTTTTGGTAAAATTTCAATATTGGAAACAGAGAGGAAGGCACAGTGAGAGAAGGTATGAATGAATGAAATGGGTATTTACGTGCTGTTAACACATCATAATTATTAGGTTATACTGGGACAGCAAACTCGAGGCTAAGATGAAGTTTCCTTTCAAACTATATTGTTACTATATATTTTTTATGGTTTTGGTTTCTAAGCTGGTATCTTTTAAGTTTTTACATATTGTAACTGTAAACACATTGTTTGCGATTGCATTTTACCACAAAAATATGTTGAAAGTCTCTATCGCACCATCTACAGGCAAATTTTAAGACAGACGTACACCATTTCTAAACCTACCGACGAGATATATATATATATATAGGGAGAAATATTTGTGAACTGCCAAGGACAGACAACCTTCGGACGAACTACGGCAGGGCGCATACACAGAAATCAAGCATATGCATTCACTCCTTAAAAAAGGTAGCTGCAACACACATTGATGAACTGTATCTCTACATCATAACACACTCGTCTGGAGGCACAATTAACATATAGACGCATACATACATACAATTATAGCTCATATGAGTGGGCCACATTTAAGCATTCAACCACACACAGCTATATTGACAATGAAAGGTGTCGGATCTTGTGAATTCAGTAAATATAATAAAGGGAGAGAATTTGAAATCACTACGGCAACTTTAGAAATTTATGTTATGTCTATAGAATTTGCATTCTCCAGACATGTAAGAAACTTGACTGCACCTTCATGTATAGTAACTATACACACCATCACGTCAATAATCCATTGTGGGTATATCGCCACTATTGTGTACTATATATAGACAGGCAGACAGAGAAATACGTACCTTGACTGCACCTTCATGTACAGTAACTATACACGCCATCACATCAATAATCCATTGTGGGTATATCGCCACTATTGTGTACTATAAACAGGCAGACATAGAAATACGTACCTTGACTGCACCTTCATGTACAGTAACTATACATGCCATCACATCAATAATACATTGTGGGTATATTGCCACTATTGTGTACTATAGACAGGCAGACATAGAAATACGTACCTTGACTGCACCTTCATGTACAGTAACTATACATGCCATCACATGAATAATCCATTGTGGGTATATCGCCACTATTGTGCACTATAGACAGGCAGACAGAGAAATATGTACCTTGACTGCACGTTCATGTACAGTAACTATACACGCCATCACATCAATAATCCAATGTGGGTATATCACCACTATTGTGTACTACAGTCAGGCAGACAGAGAAATACGTACCTTGACTGCACCTTCATGTACAGTAACTATACATGCCATCACATCAATAATCCATTGTGGGTATATCACCACCATTGTGCGCAGGAAGTCAGTATCAAAGAATTGCACGGCTCCAAGGTCATGTAGAAACTGTACGGCCTGTATAAGCTGCAGATATAGCAAAGGCATCATCAGACATACAGACGGGAAGAAAACACAAACTTTTCATCGTAAGACAAAGTGCCATCTAAGACATATAAAAAACGGCTGTTCTGAAATAAAGCCAGATGGTCAGCAATGACACTTCGACCTTGTTCAAAAGTGACATTAAACGAACGAAAACCTGTAGTTAGACATATCTATAGTTAGATGAGTAAACTGTAGTTAGACATATCTATAGTTAGATGAGTAAACTGTAGTTAGACATATCTGTAGTTACATGAGTAAACTGTAGTTACACATATCTATAGTTAGATAGGTAAACTGTAGTTACACATATTTATATTTAGATCAGTAAACTGTAGTTAGACATATCTATAGTTAGATGAGTAAACTGTAGTTAGACATATCTATAGTAAGATGAGAAAATGTAGTTAGACATATCTGTAGTTACATGAGTAAACTGTAGTTACACATATCTATAGTTAGATAGGTAAACTGTAGTTACACATATCTATAGTTAGATGAGCAAACTGTAGTTAGACATATCTATTATTCGCTTTATTGAACGTTATCGGCGGATGACATCTACATCAGGAACACTTTTTTGACATCATAACTCAACATCACAGTTAGTTATTTTTGTGTTCAGAGTTATTAATATTTAGCACTTATGAATATTCTTTTACTGAGAAATCCCAATCTTTCACCGAAGAAAATGTAATAAGTTGCATATATTCTCTGTGAAAATAACTCCTACATTATGTGTCCTGGTTCATCTGAAGAGTCTGTCGTATGGGCAATCTAACTAGAAATATCTGCCTAAATGGATAACGAGCATGTCAGAAATGTATGAAATATTTGAATGTGTAGCTGGTGAAGATCGGGAATTCCAACACAAGGTATAATTGTTTTATCAGAACCGAGACCCTGCCGAGGTTGCGATTAAAACTATTATACCGAGGGTTGGACTTTCCCTATCTGAAGCTCGACTTTTATCTTCCCCCATGTGCAAGATCAGGCTTTCCATCATCCATGTAAAAGGCGGATAACCTTATCCGGTATGCAAGAAACAGTTGCGCTTAGTTGAAATATAAACTTATTTTTCCAACAAACCTCTACTTTATCAAATATGCCACAACTGTTGCCAATAAGGTCAATACTCTTGAATGGAAGAATGTCGACATTCTTTTCCTCGCGGTGCTGTACGAGCCTCTTTTCCAACGTAAGCCACGCCTCCGGAATCTTCTCCCCCATGTACTTCTGCTGAAGCGTCTGCTTCACTATGACTTCTCTCAGCGCAGGAATACCCTGTTAGGATCCAAATGTAGGAATCATAGATTAGTTCAGTGCTCCAGATAAGATGCATATCTGCATAATCATGCATATTTTTCCACCATAAACGTATTAAAAATCGAATAAATTTTATAAAAACGCATTAAAACTCGATGATAAATATTGAGATAGTGTTCTTTCTCGTATAATAAATTCAGTCCAACTGGTGTTTGGACAGATGAAGGATTTTTACACAAATGCATATTGATAGCCGATGTATTTTGTAGCCACATTATATATTTTCTTAGCCACCAACAGGAGCTAGATAAAAGTTAACTGAACTGATTTTCAATGCATCCAAAAATCTGTTACCCTAGACCCTAGCCATTGGTTAGCTCTGACAGTGCCCACTGGATGATTCTTATGAGGCTAGTGTCTAGGAGTAAGGAATAGAGCTATTTTCGACACATTAAATGAAAAAATAAAGCGGTTCCATTAGAAGAATTTTTGGTATTAGGTTTCTGTCAGAACAGACAGATTCGCGGCCATGTTAACGAATAAATAATTATGCATTTGTTTCCCATGTAGTTTATTAGTCATGCAAACCATAAAAGCTACATAAAACCATCCTTTTACAGGACTGGACAGGACAGATAAAAAGACAAAGATATGTATGTACATGCGTGCGTGTGTGCATAAGTGCGCATGTTTAATGTTGCTTTTAACAATCTTTCACAATGGTGTCTACTTGTAGCAATTAGCGAATGCTCAACTTTACAGTACTGCCATACTAGAATACCATGATGTAGACAAGTGACATAATACTCCACCCAGTCACATTATACAGACATCGGACCGACCATTTCTAGAACTACCAGTTTTGGTATGACCTGGCCAGGAATTGAACGCACGACCTCACCTATGCAAGGTGGATGCTTTACCAATTAGCCACCACTGTGGTGATAAAAAGACAAAAGAAACAAGAGGTCAATGACCTTGAAGCTCTACTGATTGATTTTTATTTCAGGAAGTAGTCGCTACAAACTTGTTTTTTGAAAAATTATTTTTAGCCGTGGTGGCCATCTTGAATTTCCGGCCGACCTGAAATTTTGCTAGGATCAATTAGACATCAAGAGCAACATTCCTGTGAAGTTTCATGAAAATCTGTCAAGTAGTTTCAGAGGAGTAGTCGCTACAAGTTTTCATTATATAACTCTATGTAAATAAAGATGGCCACTGACAGCCATGTTTAACATCGAATCAAAACGATTTTTGACAAGGACCAACACCATGTCATGCTGATCATTTTAGAAAAAGTTCCATATCAATATCACTTATACTTTTCAAGAAGTAGTCTCTACAAACTTGTATTTTGAAAATCTATTTTTAGCCATGGTGGCCATCTTGAATTTCCGGCCGACCTGAAATTTTGCTAGGATCAATAAGACATCAAGAGCAACATTCTTGTGAAGTTTCATGAAAATCCGTCAAGTAGTTTCAGAGGAGTAGTCGCTACAAGTTTTCATTATATAACTCTATGTAAACAAAGATGGCCACTGGCAGTCATGTGTAACGTCGAATCAAAATAATGTTCGACTCGGATAACCTTCATGTCATGCTGATCATTTTAGAAAAAGTCCCACATCAATATCACTTGTAGTTTTCAAGAAGTAGTCACTACAAATTTATTTTTTAAAAATCTATTTTTAGCTGTGGCGGCCATCTTGAATTTCTGGCCGATCTGAAATTTTGCTAGGATCAATAAGACATTAAGAGCAACATTCCTGTAAAGTTTCATCAAAATCCGCCAAGTAGTTTCAGAGGAGTAGCCGCTACAAGTTTTTACTATATAACTCTATGTAAACAAAGATGGCCGCTGGTAGCCATGTTTAAGGTTTACCAACACCAATTACATGTAAACCTCCGAGGTGTAGTCGAATGTAGTTCCTATAATAAAAAGTAATCCCTCCTTTTTCGATGGAAATGGGCATTATAAGTAGGGGGAAACTGCCCATTTCTATTCGATTTTGTGGTTATATGTATAAGAAGCGTATTAATAGGTTTTACTGGATCACTGAAGAACATTTTCGAAATTTCGACTCCATGCTTACACTTTGTGAGCAATGAAAACAGTCGATCAATAAAAACAGCTGTACCCTTGACCTGTTTAGTAAACAAACAAGAACTTTCTTACATGTCTTGTGACCCCACGTTTTCTGGTGATTTTTCAAGTGGAAAAATAGTTTTCTATATGAACATTACACTGCTGCATTATCCATACTTGAGTTGAATTTGCAGCAAATCATTAATATGTGACACTTTAACATTGGTGTCTATGGGGAAAATAATTGGTGCTTTCACACCTATAAGAGATGCGTGCAGTAATTAGGACTCGCTCAGATTCGTACCTAGGGACACTTTTCCGATAACAACTGGTAAATTAAGCTCAGAAATAAGTTTTCCATAGTTTATTAAATAGGTTTTGAGCGTTTTTAGTCCAATTTTGTCTATAAAAGCTGTAATTTTGAGTTTCATTTTTTTTTCTTGTTTAAAATGACGTATTGGTGAAGTGTTTGCAGTTGAACTATGTCTTTTTCGTATCAACATGTAGGGTTGCATGTTTGCAACATGTTTTCATGAATTAAATTTGCATGACAACAGGTTTGGTAGGCATGAAACCACTAAATCTTTCCCCTACCCCCCTAAAATAGGATACTGTGAAAAATGAAGATTTGTGTAAAGGGTAAAATATTGTTCCTTATCATTCAAACTCGACTTGGTAGCGTTCAGCTAGTATCAATTCTGATTTTAGCGGTATTTTTGGCATTATTAAGCTCGTATTCGCTACTATAATCAGGTATGGTACCACCAATTTTGAAGAATTTGACTGAAAAATCAATTTTGGCATGAAAATCGACATAAATTGGCCTTTTCGTCGTCCTAATTGTACCTAAAATGCATGTTTTATTTATATCCATTGAATGTTCTAAACATTTGATCTATTTAATATGGTGTATTGTCAAGAAATGCCGTTTCGTATGACAATTCAGATAGTGTAAAATTAAAAAAAAAATCTCTGACTTTTGTCGATTTCCGACTATTGTCCTTGGTATTCACACGACCATATCTCTGCAAATAATCATTCGATTTGCATGAAGTGAGTGTTTTTAAGCTTGTTATGAAAATGACAACACAAACTCCTCATTTAAGAAACATCTGAACATGTTTTCTCCTCTTAAAGGTTTACCAACACCAATTACATGTAAACCTCCGAGGTGTAGTCGAATGTAGTTCCTATAATAAAAAGTAATCCCTCCTTTTTCGATGGAAATGGGCATTATAAGTAGGGGGAAACTGCCCATTTCTATTCGATTTTGTGGTTATATGTATAAGAAGCGTATTAATAGGTTTTACTGGATCACTGAAGAACATTTTCGAAATTTCGACTCCATGCTTACACTTTGTGAGCAATGAAAACAGTCGATCAATAAAAACAGCTGTACCCTTGACCTGTTTAGTAAACAAACAAGAACTTTCTTACATGTCTTGTGACCCCACGTTTTCTGGTGATTTTTCAAGTGGAAAAATAGTTTTCTATATGAACATTACACTGCTGCATTATCCATACTTGAGTTGAATTTGCAGCAAATCATTAATATGTGACACTTTAACATTGGTGTCTATGGGGAAAATAATTGGTGCTTTCACACCTTAACATCGAATCAAAACAATTTTTGACAAGGACCAACATCATGTCATGCTGATCATTTTAAAAGAAGTCCCATATCAATATCACTTATAGTTTTCAAGAAGTAGTCGCTACAATCTTGTTTTTTAAAAACCTATTTTTAGATTTGGCGGCCATCTTGGATTTCACATCAACATGAATTTTTGCTAGGATCAACTAGACTTCATGGGCAACATTTCTGTAAAGTTTCATGAAAATCCATTCAGTAGTTTCAGAGGAGTAGTCGCTAAAAAAAAAGTTTACGGACGGACAGACGGACGGACGGACAGACGGACGACGGACACCGCACCATGGCATAAGCTCTGCTGATCTCTGATCAGTAGAGCTAAAAATAGTTAAAAGGTAGATGAATAGACAGATCGCTGGAAGAAAACACAAACAAAACAG
This sequence comes from Cyrtodaria siliqua, assembly GCA_037043455.1. NCBI lineage: Eukaryota > Metazoa > Mollusca > Bivalvia > Adapedonta > Hiatellidae > Cyrtodaria > Cyrtodaria siliqua. Next base: position 49,823 of record JAWPHD010014071.1, read on the forward strand.
ACCAAGAGATAAACAGACAAAAATGGACAAAAAGAAACCTACATTCCCAGTGTAAGAGCTGACATAATGGAAGCCAGCTATCTGTGGATATCTTGTCTTCAGGGCCTCTTCTGGCAACTTGAACTTGTCCACCTGAAATTGAGAATGAGCATTATTAATCTTATGCATATATAACGATCAAAATGTAGAGTATACCAACAATATAGATCCTTATAATAATCTAGCAGTCCGGGAGTTAAGGATCAACGTTGATTATAAACTCCTAATTTGATATGTTGAAAATCGGACATGACATCATTTCCGAGAAGAAAAAAACAGCACTGCAATGAAAATATTTGCACACTATGTCATGTCTACTTTGAAAACATTGACAAAATACTGTTATTTTCCTGCGCAAAATGGGCGATTTGTTTAAAAGAAAAGGTCTAGATGCATGCACAGATGCCGACGTGAATCTTAAGTGAAGTTCTCTTAAAGTGGGCTCAACAACAATAAACAAATGGTCAAAGACCTTTAAAGGGACACACGGCAACATTGAAGTGTCTGAAATGGGTGTATCGATTTATATATCCAATATCATTTTTACTTTTACCCTGGTTATATTTAAATAATTCCAATTTTAAGTATTCACTATTTCGTCTTATTATACTATAAGTTTTAATATATTATTTGTGCAATAATGTCAACAAGAGGCCCAAGAGGGCCTGTAGACGGTCTACTGTGTAAAGAAGTCATATTTAGTCTTTTCCTATATAAACTTTGGGTCGCCACGGCGGTCATTTTGATTATTGCAAGAAAACAAAAAACACAAACTTAATAGACGCCAACCATTGTGATAAAGTTTCAACATATTTCTTCAGAAGGTTTCAGAGAAGATTTCATATTTAACCTTTTCCTATATAACTCTATGTAAACCTTGGGTCACCATGGCAACCATTTTGATTATTCGATGATAACGAAAAATACAAATTTGATAGAGGCCAACCCAAGGAACATGTACATGATATTTCACTGGAATGGATTACGTGGTTTCGGAGGAGATGTCGTTTGAATTTCCTTAAATTTGACTTTATATATAGTTTTAGCCATGGTGGCCATGTCGGACAACTGGCGGCTGCAAAAAACATAAATCTGAGGCGCACTATCCCAAAGATCATTGTGATAAAGTTTCAACAAAATCCTTCAAGAGGTTTCAGAGAAGATGTCAATTTGTTTATTCGACGATAACAAAAAACACAAATTTGATAGAGGCCAACCCAAGGAACATGTATATGATATTTCACTGGAATGGATTAAGTGGTTTCGGAGGAGATGTCGTTTGAAATTATTTAAATTTGACCTAATTTTAGCCATGGTGGCCATTTTGGATGACTGGCAGACGCAACAACCTTAAATCTGAGGAGGATTATCCCAAAGATCATTGTGATTAAGTTTCATCAAAATCCTTCAACCGGTTTCAGAGAAGATGTCACAAGAATGGAATAAGTGTTTTCGGAGGACATGTTTGAAATTTCCTTAAATTTGACCTAGTTTTAGACATGGAGGCCATCTTGGATGACTGGCGGCCGTGAAAAACACAAATCTGAGAGGGAATATCCCAAATATCATGGTGATTAAGTTTCATCAAAATCCTTCAAGTGGTTTCAGACAAAATTTCATTTTTAACCTTTTCCTATATAACTCTATGTAAACTTTGGGTCGCTGTGGTGGCCATTTTGATTATTCGACGATAACGAAAAACACAAACTTGATAGAGGCCAACCCAAGGAACATGTATATGATATTTCACAAGAATGGAATAAGTGGTTTTGGAGGAGATGTCGTTTGAAATTTCCTTAAATTTGACCTAATTTTAGCCATGGTGGCCATCTTGGATGACTGCCGGCCGCAAAAAAAAAAAATCTGAGGGGGACTATCCTAAAGATCATTGTAATGAAGTTACATCAAAATCCTTCAAGCGGTTTCAAAAAAGATGTCATTTTTAGCCTTTTCCTATATAACTCTATGTAAACATTGAGTCGCCGTGGTGGCCATTTTGATTATTCGACGATAACAAAAAACACAAACTTGATAGAGGCCAACCCAAGCAACATATTTATGGTATTTCACAATAATGGAATAAGTGGTTTCGGAGGAGATGTTGTTTGAAATTTCCTTAAATTTGACCTAGTTTTAGCCATGGTGGCCATCTTGGATGACACACATCTGAGAGGGGCCCTCCCAAGAAACATTGTGATGATGTTTCATCAATATCCTTTAAGCGGTTTCAGAGGAGATGTCGATTTTATAAAATTGCTAACAGACAGACAGACAGACAGACGGACGAAAAGTGATCGCATAAGCTCCACTAGTAGAGCTAAAAATTGATAATATGCAAAATCAAATGCTTAATACCATTCTTATATTAATATTAATGATTGAACAAACAGAAAAACTACCGGGAAGCTGAGAGTTTTTTTAAAATAAAGATTGCCGTGTGTCCCTTTAAAAGACAAAAATGCATTTTGTATTCATTTGTTTTTACCTTGTCTATATGAGTGCCAACAATAATAATGGGTGCCTTGGGTGCATGGCAGGCGATAGAGCTCAACCAGAAGTCGAGGCCGGCATGTTCGTAACCCTGTCTCACGTTCCAAAGCAACAGATACACAGCTCTGTTGGACAGGAAGAACTGATGCGTGTTGTAGTACACAGACTGTCCTGCGAAGTCCCAGACACTGAAGGTGAGTTTGTCATTCTCCCCGTCGATGGGTATTTCCCACTTTGTGATGTCTATACCATCTGTGATAGGATCATCGTAGTCAATGTACGCCCTGTACCGCAGATTCATCAATGACTGTACAAGGCTGGAGGGAGAAAATAATGTTAGAAACATATCATTTAGGCTACTGAAGCATCCTACATACCTAACATGAGTGAATTAAGTTTTATCTATTGATCAATAATCTTGATTTTGTCATGCTAATGTCCATACTTTTTTGATGCTGATTTTAGATTAAACTTATTAATTTACATTTACTGTAACGAAAGCTCTCTGAATTTATTTAACTTATTTTAAACACTCTTGTCTTCTTGAGTAGAACCAATACTAATCAAATGCAGATAAAGTGTTGTGCTCAGGGGACACAACACATTATGGTCATGGTGGGGTTCAAACTCGTGACTTTTCAATCCTGGGCCCAATGCTCTACTACTAGACCACAGCGCTACACATTAATTTGATTAATTTGATTTTACAGCAATATTTAAAGAAACTAACCCACCAAATTGACACTACAAAACTGTTTATCAAAACTCTATCCAGGTTTTCAGGTAATATAAAAATGTTTATGTGCTGATTAAAAGTACAGGTTTATTCAAGGGTTTTTAAAATACCTGTGACTGAAAATACGTAAAATGAATTATGCGTAACTCTTTTAGTTTGACACTCAGGTTTTGGGGTTTGGTTTGGCTGGCTCTAGCCATTTATACTGTGTCTATAGAGTTTGGATTTTCAAAATATGTAAGTTATATATATACCTCATCATCAATAGGTTTGGAACAGTGTAAATCTGTTATTAAATTTGCCTGTTGATGGCGAGATAGGGACTTTAACCGATAAAGCCATTTTAATATGTTACATTCTTTATTTACCTGGTTTTACCAGCTCCGCCCAGTCCTACCAACATAAGTTTGGTTCTCTTGCACGGCGAGGCTCCCAGCTGTAAGCGTTTTAGATAGCCCATTACTGCCATGAACCCCCGGGCAACAATCTCCTTGGGTGGCGTGTTCAAGGCTACACACTCTTGCAAATGCAGACCTGATAGAATGAAATAATTAAGGTTATAAAGCCCAAAACAACACTTGTATGTTTGTTTGATTATCATGAACTTGTAAACTAACAGGACTTCTAAGGGGAAAAAACAAATACACTTTATTTATCACATGCACTTTATTGATCACATACACATACACTTTATTTATCAAATACAGTTTATTTATCACATGCACTTTATTTATCACATGCACTTTATTTATCAAATACACGTTATTTATCACATACACATTATTTATCACATACACTTTATTTATCACTAGACATTATTTATCACATACACTTTATTTATCAAATACACTTTATTTATCACATACACGTTATTTATCAAATACACTTTATTTATCAAATACACTTTATTTATCATACACGTTATTTATAACATACACTTTATTTATCACATACACTTTATTTATCACATACACTTTATTTATCAAATACACTTTATTTATCACATACACTATATTTATCAAAATACACTTTATTTATCAAATACACTTTATTTATCACATACACTTTATTTATCAAATACACTTTATTTATCAAATACACTTTATTTATCACTACACATTATTTATCACATACACTTTATTTATCACATACACTTTATTTATCACATACACATTATTTATCACATACACATTATTTATCACATACACTTTATTTTATCACATACACTTTATTTATCAAATACACTTTATTTATCACATACGCATTATTTATCACATACACTTTATTTATCACATACACTTTATTTATCAAATACACTTTATTTATCACATACACATTATTTATCACATACACTTTATTGATCACTACACGTTATTTATCACATACACTTTATTTATCACATGCACTTTATTTATCACATACACCATACACGTTATTTATCAAATACACTTTATTTATTACATACACTTTATTATTCACATACACTTTATTTATCAATACACTTTATTATCTCATACACTTTATTTATCATACACTTTATTTATCACATACACTTTATTAATCAAATATACTTTATTTATCACATACACCTTATTTATCACATACACTTTATTTATCACATACACGTTATTTATCAAATACACTTTATTTATCAAATACACTTTATTTATCACTACACGTTATTTATAACATACACTTTATTTATCACATACACTTTATTTATCACATACACTTTATTTATCAAATACACTTTATTTATCACATACACTATATTTATCAAATACACTTTATTTATCAAATACACTTTATTTATCACATACACTTTATTTATCAAATACACTTTATTTATCAAATACACTTTATTTATCACTACACATTATTTATCACATACACTTTATTTATCACATACACTTTATTTATCACATACACATTATTTATCACATACACATTATTTATCACATACACTTTATTTATCACATACACTTTATTTATCAAATACACTTTATTTATCACATACGCATTATTTATCACATACACTTTATTTATCACATACACTTTATTTATCAAATACACTTTATTTATCACATACACATTATTTATCACATACACTTTATTGATCACTACACATTATTTATCACATACACTTTATTTATCACATGCACTTTATTTATCACATACACCATACACGTTATTTATCAAATACACTTTATTTATTACATACACTTTATTATTCACATACACTTTATTTATCAATACACTTTATTTATCTCATACACTTTATTTATCAATACACTTTATTTATCACATTCACTTTATTAATCAAATATACTTTATTTATCACATACACCTTATTTATCACATACACTTTATTTATCACATACACTTTATTTATCACACACACTTTACTTATCACATACACCATACACTTTATTTATATACACTTTATGTATCAATACATTTTATTTATCACATACACTTTATTTATCAACTACACTTTATTTATCACATACACTTTATTTATCAATACACTTTATTTATCACATACACATTATTTATCACATACACATTATTTATCAAATACACTTTATTTATCACATACACTTTATTTATCACATACACTTTATTTATCACATACACCTTATTTATCACATACACTTTATTTATTAATACACTTTATTTATTACATACACTTTATTTTCCAATACACTTTATTTATTACATACACTTTTTTTATCGATACACTTTATTTATCACATACACTTTATTTATCACATACACTTTATTTATCAATTTATTTATCACATACACTTTATTTATCACATACTTTATCACATACACTTTATTATCACATACACTTTATTTATCACACTTTATTTATCACATACACTTTATTTATCACATACACTTTATTTATCAATACACTTTCTTTATTACATACACTTTATTTATCACATACACTTTATTTATCAATACTCTTTATTTATCACATACACTTTATTTATCAATTTATTTATCACATACACTTTATTTATCACATACTTTATCACATACACTTTATTATCACATACACTTTATTTATCACTAGAAAAATATTCACTATAATCAAGATAGTATAAACAGAAGGTGAAGTCTGTCTATCAATAACTTTGAAATGGAGCTTATGAAAGCTTAACCAAGGTGTGATGTACGGTCGGACGAACAAGGGTAATACTAATATATCTCCCTCCGTTTTCATGGTCAGGTCACAACAAGGGCTTTAATCAACTTACGTTTCAGAGGCAGACCTCCCAGCTCACCAGACAAGCTAACAAGCTTGGGATTGAAGGCCAAGTCTAGCTCGGACAGTTCCGTCAGTTGTTTGATGTCATCAGGAATGACCTGGATTCCATGGTATCTCATCACAAGCCTCTTCAATGATTTGAGACGTAATATCATGGGGGGTATCCCTCCTGCTATAAAAAAAGTAAAACACAATCATGATGATTTTCAAGATTTTGTTCATGAATAAATTTGATAACTGAATGAATGAATGACATGTTACAACTCTTCAACAGCCTAGATCATATTGATTTGGAATGAGGAATGCTGATGAACAAAGGAACAAGTGGTCCTGCTTTAATTCCATTAAGCGATGGGAACGCGATGGGAAAGCTTATATTAGCAGGATTTTATGAGGGCTATTTCGACCATAAAACATGTTTAAAAACATTTTTTACTGAAAAAAAAGTGATTACCTGTTTAAAATTACCGATTAAATGTTTTAATTTTACAATATGCACAATTCTTAAGCCAAAATTAGGTTTTATTTCATACCCCAGCCAACCCTGTTATCGCTTCTTGGAGAAGGGGTTGGATGAGGTATGAGGTTTACATACTCGGACCATGTAATGACATACAATGCTCTTATTTCTATGTAAAGTAAAACTTGCTTACAACGATTTCCTGGGTACCTCAAAAAATACTTCCCTATAACCAAGGTTCTCTATATCCGTAAAACGAATTTGGTAAACTAATATAACAAATTCATTATAGCAAAGGCGCTTTTGCTTATTATAAACATTTGATGTGTCGTCATTGCAAAACAGGAAGTGTACTGATCGAGCTGTACCACACCGGATGTTCGCCAACTATTTGACTGCAGATAGTTTATCCTTGTCATGAGTGTATTGAATAAAGCATTTCGAGTAATCTATTGTATTTTTTTTATTTGTTTTTATTAAATACATTATGAGTGTATCGCCTTTTGTGTTTTAAAGTTCGTATCTATTGGGGCTTCATGCAATATGAATGTGCGATCTATTTCTTAAAATGTATTCCATCTGGGTATAATAAAGGACTAATTTTATACCTGATAGATGCTCATGCTTTAGAAATATATCAAACAAGCTCCAAACAACCTGTTTAATTATGGCGCAAACAACATTTAACACCTATCTTTTGACAATGTCGTACAAATCTGCACTTCTCCGGGCTTTTGTTTGATACCGGAAATAGTGAAATATGCCGGTGCTTGTAAACAAAAATGGCCACTATAGAGAAGGTAACTTATGGTGATTTCTTTGAATGAGGAATGCAAAATTGCTACACAATAACCGAGAATTCGCTATATCCGAGTTCGCTATATCCGTAATATTTTATATGAAGCAAAGAAGGAGTTGGTCGGGAAATAAAAACACTTTGCTATGACCGAGCACTCGCTATAAGTGAGTTTTACTGTACCAACAGATGTTAATTTACAACTTTGTACAGTTATAAAGGTACTTTAGGCACACATATGTTTCTGTAACATCTTGTTTAAATCTTTGCCCATGGCAGGGGGTCATAGGGCTAAAACAGAGAGTAGGAAATCATCAAACTACATCTTGCTGCATCATCAAACTACATCTTGCTGCATCATCAAACTACATCTTGCTGCATCATCAAACTACATCTTTGCTGCATCATCAAACTACATCTTGCTGCATCATCAAACTACATCTTGCTGCATCATCAAACTACATCTTTGCTGCATCAAACTACATCTTGCTGCATCATCAAACTACATCTTTGCTGCATCAAACTACATCTTTGCTGCATCATCAAACTACATCTTTGCTGCATCATCAAACTACATCTTTGCTGCATCAAACTACATCTTTGCTGCATCATCAAACTACATCTTTGCTGCATCATCAAACTACATCTTTGCTGCATCATCAAACTACATCTTTGCTGCATCATCAAACTACATATTTGCTGCATCATCAAACTACATCTTTGCTGCATCAAACTACATCTTTGCTGCATCATCAAACTACATCTTTGCTGCATCAAACTACATCTTTGCTGCATCATCAAACTACATCTTTGCTGCATCATCAAACTACATCTTTGCTGCATCATCAAACTACATCTTTGCTGCATCATCAAACTACATCTTTGCTGCATCATCAAACTACATCTTTGCTGCATCATCAAACTACATCTTTGCTGCATCATCAAACTACATCTTTGCTGCATCATCAAACTACATCTTTGCTGCATCATCAAACTACATCTTTGCTGCATCAAACTACATCTTTGCTGCATCATCAAACTACATCTTTGCTGCATCAAACTACATCTTTGCTGCATCATCAAACTACATCTTTGCTGCATCATCAAACTACATCTTTGCTGCATCATCAATAACTTTTAATAGACTGAAGATTTACTTTCCTAATCCTAACACATGGAGAGAAGAACTCTATGAATTGGCATACCACAATATGTGTTTTTAATCAGGATCACGACTTACCGATAAACCGATAAAACCTTCCAGCTCTACTACAGTCATGTACTACACAGCTAAGAAGGAAAAAGTTAACATAGCTTTCTTTTACTCATCAAGGGACCTCTGGTATTTCTTTTCCGTTATAGATGGTTTTTGAATGCGTCCAACCTTTTATTAAAATTAAGACTCTGACCAAGTTTGGTGATGATCAGATAAAAAAAATGAAGGTGCAAGAGTGTTGACGACAAGTTGACAGATGGTGGGTGACGGACAACCTACCATGACATAAACCCTTGTAAACATGGCTGAGGGACTATTAACCTCAGAATTACAAACACTTTAACCCTGGATAAATACATCAGATTGCTGCATGCGTGTTTCTTTAAATCTTTAAACTTTGTTTAACACACTTACTGTCGTCATGACTGAAATTAGCCAATCCAAATCTGGGATATTTGGGGAAGAGCATGTCGTAGTTGAGGGAAGGAATCTCATCTGGCATCAGTGTGCTCGACTCGTCCACATCTGCCTTGCTGAACAGAGCAGTCATCTCCTGTGAAAATAACACCGGCGGGAAAGTAAGGAAACAGAGAAAATATTTACTCAATAATGAGGGTCTCATGGAAGACTGAATTGTTTCAAATGATTATTATCAACGTTATTATTATTATGAAGAATCTTCAATACAAACTACAATTTATTTATTTATATCAGACCAATCAAATTACTTTAATTAAAAAAGAAAGTTGTATAATGACTATTATAATGAAAGTAGGAAATACTTAACACTGGGTTAATGTTTTATTTTTCCATAATTTTGGGCTCATCATACATATGTATTTTGATCATGACATACCTATTTATTAATTTATATAAGACCAATCAAACAAATTAATTAAAAAAAACAAGAGGGCCCTAAATCGATCAACTGAGTACTGGCACATTATCAAACTTCTTCGAAATCTTATGGTCATATACAGTCTGTGCAAGTTTGGTTAAGATTGTTCAAGAAATGTGGCCTCTGTTTTGTTAACAACATTGATATAAAGACACTGACAAAGTTTGGTAAAGATCAAATACAAAATGAAGGTGCTAGAGTGTAACACCTGGGGCAGGGCCAAATGTGACCCCAGGGCTACATGTAATATATGACAGCTGTGTGCCTTGTGGTTTCAGAGAATAAGATTTTTTTCCTATACAAGTCTACGTAAAACATGTGACCCCTGGAGCTGGGCCAAATGTGACCCCAGGGTCACCCTTTGAACAAACTTGGTAAAAGACCATATGCAAAATATCAAACCTCTTGTAGTTTCGGTGAAGAAGATTTTTTTTTTCCTATACAAGTCTATGTAAAAATGTGACCCGGGGCGGGGCCAAATGTGACATCAGGGTCACCATTTGAACAAACTTGGTAGAGGACAATAAGCTTATAGCAAATGCAAAATATTAAACATCTGGCTCTTGCAGTTTCAGAGAAGAAGATTTTTTAATTTTTTCCTATATAAGTCTATGTAAAACTGTGACCCCCAGGGGCGGGGCCAAATTAGACCCCAAGGTCACCATTTTAACAAATTTAGTAGATTGGCAGGGCACGGTAATTTTTGATACCGGGGATTTCATTTGAAAAAACTTGATAGTCTAGGCATTGGCGATCATTTTAAAAGAGTTAACTCAGATGATCTAAAAAGGAAAGTTGTACACGGAACATTAAAGTAGGAAATACTTAATACTAGGTTCAGGTTTCATCATCCCATATTTATTTGTTTGGGCTCATGGTACATACAAATTTTGATGGTGATATACCTATTTCGCCCCTCAATCCCTTTGTACAAGGTTCTGATTAAAAACTTCTTAATTATGAAACTGTTTTCACACATCTATAGACGAAGCATCTTTTTAAAAATTGTGAAGAGAAGATTTGTACAAAATCATTTTAAATGATTCATAAAAAACAGAAATTATACCTGGTAGTCTATCAACATGGTCACATGATTGAGGTTGAATGCCTTCCTTAACCCCAAGAGCGAATACTGAGTCAGTTTAAGCCAGGGCACACCACTCACATCTAAATCTGTTAAGGGAAGATTACCCAACTCTTCAGGAAGTTTGGATATGGAGTTTTTCCCAATGTTCAGCGTCTGTAGCTCTTTGAGATTCTTAATCTCAGAGAGATCCTGAATCGTGCCGATATTCTCGGCAAACAGTTCTTCCAGCTTGATTAGCTGAAAGATAACTTTCGGCATCCCCTGCAACGGATTGTCGGAGATATTCAGGGAGACAAGGGTTGTCTTGAGCGAGTCAAAATCACTTGGAAGCTTGCTGATCTGGTTCATTGATATATCGATCAGTGTCAACTCTTTGAGGTTCTTCAAGCCTTCAGGAATTTCTTGTAGCTGATTTTTTGAGAAATTCAGAGTTTCTAGAGCTGTGAAGTTCTCAAAAAAGTTGGGCGGTAGTTTTTCAAATGAGTTGTTCTGGAAGTCGAGCTTTGTCATAAACCTGAAGAACTGTTCAAATTCCTCCTGCGGGAACTGACGTAACTCGCTATTGGCTCTGACTGAGGATCCGTGACCCAGGCAGCGGACATAAGGACCAGACTCTTTAAACAGGTTCTCGCATGCTTTGTTCCCCACAGCTTTCGTAAACTCCTGAGTGGCAACCTGGAACAAAGAGAATTTTTCATATTGTTTTTCCAAAAGCCAGGGCTTTTTTTACACAAAATTGGTAAGCGGCCCAGGTCTGTCCATGGTTGGGAAAAATGTAAGACTTCATAAAAAAGGAAAATTTGACAATACTATAAGAACTGACAAAAACAATTTGCAGAATTAATGCTTTTTCTCAAATTCTGTGAGACTGCTGCCTCCTGATTTGGAAAGATTTCTTTCACAGTTGGGGAAAAAAACAATCACATTCTCAATTGGGAAGAGGCCCATTACAGGCTAAAAAAGCCCTTAAAGCAATAATTCAAGGGTGAATGGAAAACTATTGTTACTAAACATAATCAAAGAACATGTTAAGCCCTCAATATCAACACCAAACACCACATTAGCATATAAAAACAAGACCTCGATCTGAGGGTGTCTCGCCCACCTCGGCAAACGGCATATGAAATATTTGATTAAATGTGTGCTTAAATGATGTCCACCGAAGAAACACATAAAATGACCAATTATCAAACAAATAGTTAAGTTACTGAGGTTAAGTGGTTTAACCAGGGTGTAGTTTTGGGAAAATAAAGCAAAATATGACGTTAACCTTGGAATTGTTTGTCGTTCGGCGATGTCCACCAATGCCAACAACGCATATGACCAAGTATCAAATACATAAAATGAGGCATCACATAAAGTTAACTGAGGTTAAGTTACCTAACCAAACTGGCGTTTAGTGTAAATAACGCAAAACATGACCTTGACCTTGGTGTTTTTTTGTCGTTCGGCAATCTCCACCAATGCCAGCAATACATGACCAAGTATCAAAGACATAAAGTGAGGCAATCACATAAAGTTAACTGAGGTTAAGTTACCTAACCAAGGTTAAGTTTGGGGGGAAAATAACGCAAAATATGACCTTGCCCTTGGTAATTTTTGTCATTCAGTGATGTCCACCAATGCCAACAATACATATGACCAAGTATAAAAAATTGGAAATGCGCTACCGAAATTTCGAGAAAAAAGTTCCGCATCCAAGTTCGTTCCAGTTTTTACATGCAACTACCTCAGGGGAATCCCCTTGTGGGTAGACTGGTGTGTGGCCGACTATCTGCCGCTCTGCTCGCTAGCTTGTGTAATATGCACAGTTTATTCAAGTCATGGCCCCATAAGGGCATCTGACAAAACAAGAATAACAAACAGTTTATAACATCATGGCAAAATAAAAACAAAAATAATGCTGTACATCAAACAATCTAACAATATCTTTCTTGAGATCATTTGAACAAAAAGAAATAAAAAAACGAAAGAAATAAAGACGTAAAAAGGGAGAATGAGTGTTGCAGTCGTACGGGTACCAATCTAGGAGAGTCAGACGCTTGGAACTAGTAGGTGCTACAGAACAGGCGATTTATTCAAGCGTCTAATCGACAAAGTCTCACAACAACATGCAATAATGGCGGTGTCATCGAGTCGATTGAAGTTCATGCGTGATCTAATACAAATATACGGACTTATTGTAATTGAAAGAAGCATAAGTCGGGAAGAAATGATAAGGTAATGATCAACAATAGAGATGAGCTGATCCAACTGGTTATTGCACATGTATTTCGAGATATTTTGCATCAATACATGTATTGAAATTAAAGTTTGGATAAAAAAAAATCGCCCGTGTGTCTGTTGACCACTAAAATTGTAAAAAAAAAATGTGCCCACCCGCCCGCATCTCTTCTCAGAAAAAGTGGCCTGAGAACCAGGTAATTAATTGTTTGTGGTCTTATTGTAGTTAAATACAGTAATGTGTTGGTAATAAAACACATATTCTAGTAAATAATTTTGATTATATAAACTAACATTTTACATCATGTTTAATTTCTTTAATGCATTCTCAACCAAATCTTACTGCTCTCTATCTGATTACACTCCTCTGCCTTACCAACAGAGATCTCCAGATAAGCTGAGTATTTAAGTATTTTACTCGTATTTTTCAAATACTTTATTCAAAATTGTGAATATCGCTACTCGTAAACTTACTGCAAACACATTAAACTTTTAACTAGAATTGTTGTTAAATTAAAAATGTGTGTTTATAAACTTGCATGCACAATGTAATTAAAGTACTGAAAGTACTGAGAATGCAAGGTTTGATAGGAAACTTAAAGACTGTATTAATATTTGCACAATTGCTGGACATTTAGAATTTCCATAAATTTGAAATAGTTTTAGACAAATTGATGATCTTGAGCGACCTACAAAAATCTCAGAGGGTCAATCCATTCCAAGTATATAATATTGTGATCAATT
>JAWPHD010014072.1:0-63772 GCA_037043455.1 Cyrtodaria siliqua
GTTGCAGATTTGTTTTTATTTTGTTATGTTAGAGGTTTCATATTTAGTGTTTTACCAGATACGCTTGTTAAGCCTGTTAACAAATTTAGTACAAATAAGTATAAATGTCGAACAGGAAATGCAGCTTTCACAGATCACAGTAAACCACCAAACATACGCAAAAAGACAAACATGAATTTCAAAGTCAATAAGGAATAAAGGCATATGACATCACAAACACAAAAAGAGTAAAAGATAGTATACAAGTGATCATTATCCAGTCTTTACCAGGGTCACCATGTGACTCTGTCCAATTTCTTAGAAAAATAGTCTGCGATTACGTCATAATTTGTCACATGACCATAGCTAAAAATATCAAAATGGGTGATCAAAAATCAACTCCGCGACATGACACCACTAAATGCTACGGCCAGTGCTTTTGAGTGTTAAACAATCGAACGGAACTCCGTTTACTTTGGACATTTTTGATGAATTTAGGTTAGTATTTTTAATTTTTAGTTGGGGCTGTTTTAGAGCTATAAGATTTTAGAAAGTGTTGGTTAGAATAAATGCTATACTGTAACCCTATGTGAAAGCGCAATAGTGGAGTCCATTTTGATTGTTTATAGCGGCGGAGTGTTTTTCTAAAGAATACATTTTTTCTACCGCAGGTATAATGCTGAGCAAACATTACTGTCTATTCACTAAACTAAATATTGAATAAGAGCAATACGCTTGTCTTTGAAAAAGGTTTGTATGACGCTTATTGCATTATTTTCCAAGAAAGTAATAACGAACAAAAATATTAATCCAAGAGTTGTCATAAGCTTTTCTTGTTTCAAATACGTGTGTCTGGTTGACTGACTGTGTTCTGTGAATGTTACATGTCCTTCTCGACTTTTATGTTATTTGTTTCTGACTCGAAATAGGATATGGATCACATTTAGTGATAAATCTAGTTTTTAAACTGTAAACAAGACTTTATTACCCTATTTAGTATATTGGGTTTCATGGATCAAGGCGACACAATCCGTAGGACAGTATTCAAGTTTATGATGTGTTTGAGTAACGTTGACAACCTTCTTAACCAAGAGTTGCCTATTTAGTCAACCAGAACCTAGAATTGAAGCTCAAGGTCACAGAAACACTAATGTTGGTTGGACAGTTAATGAATCATATGTTAACAAAAGTGCAAATTTCAAATCAATCATTTAGACAGTAATTCAAGATGTTTTGGAGAAAACTCTGTATAATGTCATCCTACCCAAACATTGACGTCGCTCACTCTCCTTTCAACGAAAACTAGTCCAATAAAAAACCCGTTATTTTCTGATAAATATAGTCATCTGACAGTAATTGCAGTAACTACTACTACTATTGTATTTTCATGGTACATTAAACGTTCATAACTGTATTAAGAAAACCAAAAGGTACCATTATCGAACGGATTCTAAATATCCGCAAGTATCAAAAAGTAACCTATATGTTAATGTTATAAAGACTTCACACTAAAATATATGGTTTAAACCCTAAAAATTAAAGAAAGTTGTTGCAATACTCATATTTCCTAAGTTATTTAAGGGCCATACCTCTATTCCAAAATGGCAAAACAATTTAATGTATCATACACATTATTAACATTTACTGGTATGTTATTTGTATATAAAATTTCCACCCAAAACTTTGTTTAATTTTCAACAAAACTTGATTAATCAACATAAACTCAACACAACAATGTATTTTCGTAGATAATCAGGGGCCATAACTCTATTTCGAAAAGGCAATAGTCCACAATTATCTTAAAGAAGTGATGTCTGACCGATATAAGGCTTCACGGCAATTTTAGTTAAAATCCAAAATAAGTTAAAGAAGTTATCAAAACCCGAAATGTGCATTTTTGTTAAGTAGCTCAGGTGTCATAAATCTATTCTGAAAAGGCGAAAATCGGCCTTGATCGTAAGAAAGTATCTTCTTAACGATATAAAGTTTTACAGTAAAATTGGTTTAAACCGAAAACAATTTACAGAAGTTATTAAAAACTTGCATGTTAGCCTAAGCCAAAATGTGGATGCCCGTGCCTCCCTCCACCCATCTGCCCGCCATCTTTAATCCTTAAAATGCTTTTAATTTAAAAAAAAAATGTTGAAAATTGCAATCTGCATAAACAGAATCTAATCAGGCTTGCTTAGGTCTTATTTATGTACAAAACAAAATCAAATCGCTAAAATATAAACTTGTAAACTTCCGTAGAAAATGCGTTGGTGTTACGAAATGCGGAGAATACCATTAATCCATACAGAGGTTTCGTATATAGCACATTTTCTGCTAATGATATGCAAAAATTCACGAGACTATCTTTCCGGGTAAACCAAAAGTGTTTTTTTGCACGATACGAGAAGTTGGTTACCTGCCGAATGTTATATAAGGACAAAAAGGGGAGATTTGATAAGTTTAAGTGGGGACCAATATATAAATGACGACCAGATAGGACAACCCCTCATCCCTGTCAGTGTTTTTGTCCTTAGAAAAACGTTTAAAATAAAAGACTATATAGGTGAAGACAGGCACACATGTCCTTACGAAGCCTATCGTCGGTACTTTAAATATGTTTTCATCTGTGGCATATGTATATTAAATAGAGCATTATATAACTCTAATTGTATTTTAATACCACGCACTCACCCACCATCCCCCTGTATTTAGTCAAACATATACCAAACTGACATTAAACATGTACCAGTTTGGTATACCATATATTAGAACAACACGATTAGATATAATATGTTGTTTTTTTTGAAACCGCATTATTCAAATAAACTTAAATCTTGTAAATGGTCAAAAACTGTCAAAATATGTGTCTTTAGGCCAGTCCTGCCATGGCATGTATATAATACATACCCCAGTATAATTCAACTTTTGATTAAACTTCTATCTAGTTTGCCAGAGAACAGTCATAATCTTCACAGAATTCTGCCATTTGCTAAATTGTTATCTCAATATATTGATCCACATGGCTATCTCTGACACGCAGATAAGCTTGCCAAAACCAAATAGATATGGCCGCGGTTATTTTATGCTGTACTACTAGTGTAACTAACACACATTACTTTATTTTGAGGATGGAACAGTTTCCAGTTTGAGATTGAAATAGTGTTAAAAATCTTTCACAATCTTTATACTATGCGCACATTTAGCAACCAGAGATTGTAAGTCACGCGATGTATTATACATTTTTGCACTTGTCATTTAACATTAGCACAATAGAACAATAAATACTGAAAAGTGGATCCCTTGGAAGCAACAAACTCAAACAAGATATACAAGTAGCAGACTGGGTTTTAATGAGTCTGTTCGGGACTGGTAAATGGACTTGATGATCCCAAAGGACCAGTAAGTAATAACACTACTGATTTGTAGTCGGTGCGACTTTTTACGGCCGCCACACAGCACTAAACAAACGATATTGTGAATGTCAATAAATACTGAAATTTGGATCCCTTGGAAGCAACAAACACAAACAAGAGGTAAAAGAAGCAGACAAAACATATAAAATGTTGAAATAAACACATGAAATAAGAAGAAAGCGATGAAATACAATTAAACAATTTTGATTGTTTGTATTATTGAGTACACTATTCATATATAGCAGTTATACATATAAATGGATACTGATGTCCCATTAAAGGTACCATAGCGCTATATAAGACTAGTGGGCGTGTACGAACAGCATATAGGAGGGAGTTTACGCTTGGTTTATTACTACCAAATTCAAGCTTGTTATACATGGTCGTAAACCCGTATATACTGATAGAAATCTATGCCAAGACATCACTTTTAATCCCTCGATCGCATGTAAAGAAATTAAATATGTTCGTTATAAAACTGCCTTATATACGGGTTTCCAGCAATGTTCACGAGCTTAATGTTGGTAGTAAACCAAGCGTTAAACAGCTCCAATTCAGTTAAATTCAATATTTTAGTTTTAGATTTACATGTTTATTGCCTAAACAAGGCTGAATACAGAATAGAGTACACACATACATATTTCGTTCAGCCATGTAAGAGTATGAATACATATATTACAGTGTAATAGATATAATCAGTACTTTCAATCAATGGATTCATATCACATTGCATAACCATTATCAATATTGTGTTTAGAG
Organism: Cyrtodaria siliqua; assembly: GCA_037043455.1. Classification (NCBI taxonomy): domain Eukaryota; kingdom Metazoa; phylum Mollusca; class Bivalvia; order Adapedonta; family Hiatellidae; genus Cyrtodaria; species Cyrtodaria siliqua. The sequence continues at coordinate 4,143 of JAWPHD010014072.1, forward strand.
AGCATTTATATTTATGAAATTGAACGAATCATATATAGAAATTCTGACTACCGTTACACCCATTAATCATTCACTAACCCGACTAATAAAGTTGAAGTTGTATACCCCTATAATAACTCCGTTTTACATATTGAGAAGATCGTATCAGGACCAGTATACAGATTCCTGGATGTTGTTAAACCATTATCCGTGTTTTTGTTTCATTTGAATTCTACATTTCCTGTTTGACTTGTATGTCAACATTTAGTGAAATTTTGAGTAATATGTTGATCGAAATATTAAGTAAAACGCATAGGATCGAGTAGAATTTTCTTTTAATATCGATAGTTAATAGAGAAACTATTGAATATATTGTGCATTTCAGTTACATTTTGGAATGTATCACTCCTCATTATCACATCAGATCAGGAATCAAAAGCACTGTGGCGTACCAAAGCATCTTTGAAATCATGAACATGTTCCATTGTTGTCACAATAATAAACATAATAAAGACAAAATTGTGTCATATATTAATATTGTAAATAAAAAGAAAAAAACGAATAATACAGTTGTATTTTTTAAGCGCAAGAATTACGCTACCGTCATATTAAAGGGAGCTAACTGTTTAGTCAGACACGGACTGCACGCCCTATATTCTTTAGCATTCAATCGTACATTTGTAGTATTTTTAAAAGGAAGTGCAATAGCAATTTTTTTAACTAAATGCCCGTTAAACGATCAATTAGTATAGATCTGCAGGATAAAACAATTAAATGGTTAGAAACTTAAAACTCCATCTTGTATCTGGATATTAGCGATAAACCGTTTGAGTCTTATACTGACGATCAATTAAAACGAACCATTAACGCCATATATTTATGCTGTTGGAATATTCGCAAACCATTTGGAATAAAACTGATGAACCAATATGTTTAAGTATTCAATCTCGATACCTAAATTGTCTTATACAATTTTGAAAAAAACTCACACTGTCTCTTGTGTTAAAACACCATCGGCCTGTTTTGCCACTGATCCTTCTGATGTGGTAGCCCTATTGTCAACCCTTTTATGTTTGTGGCATATCTGCTTTTGCTACGTAAGAAGAGTTACATGGTTCTCGGCGATATACTCCTTGTTAACATTCTATCAGGCGGCAAAGATGTGTCTGTATCGAGATGATTCATTTTGTTATTTGTCAAACACAAATGCAAATGTTTATTTTGCTGGAACAGACATGTTCAAACATCATTAAATCTTGGCTATAAATGGACGAAGCAGGAACCGGAAGTTGTAATATTGTACGCAAGATTTTGAAAATTGCGACAGCAATGCAGACTCATGTAGCGCTAACTCCTCAATGCAAGTAGCATTTTATCGTGCAATCTTGAGCGAGATTTTAATAACTTAATTGTGTAGATTCGTTGTCAGAAACAGCGCGTGAAAAGTTCAAGCCTTAACTAAAATACTTGTTTGATGTTAAAACATTTTAAAATATGCCTATTTAAGAAGCTAACCCGCCAAATAACGTCAAAATTACACTTCAAAAACTTTTATAAAATCTGTATCCATGTAATTAGGTAATATAATAGTGTATATGTGCCAATTAAAAGTATAGCTTTTTCACTGGTTCTTAAAATACCCGTGATTGAATATGCGTAAAATTAATTATGAGTTGTGTTACCTATATCTAAATGTTTACATGTATTGTTGCATGTTTCTCGGTGTGTACATGTTGCATTGCATGATTTGGCTTTGGATAAAGTTAAAAATAGTATAGATGTAAAAATGTTTACAATGTATGCAAATCATTTATGCAAATTCATTTATGATGACATTTGGACTGTTCTCAATGGACTATTTGATTCAAATTCATTTGTGATGAACTTTGGACTGTTTTCATTGGACAGTTTTGGTGGGGAGTATTTTGGAGCAGTCTTTGGGCAGTATATAAACAGATTATGGGAGCAGCTCAGCAGCTGAGTTCTTTTTAGTAAAATATTAACTTTGAATTGGATGCTTTTAAAATATAAAATATATTTGTGAGAGGATTTACTTAGTATTGTGCTCATTCTTAATAACAATGAAATTTGAATTAAACCGGAAATATTGGAAATTAACTCAGACTGAAAGAGACACTTACTGTTTTGGATTAAGGAGACACTTACTGTTTTGGATTAAAGAGAAACTTGCTAATGTGAATTAAAGGACCATTGGATTTATCTGGACTTAGTTCAAAAATTGAACTTTAATGAAAAACTGGATTTGTGTATTCTGTAAGTGAATATTTTATGGGAATGAATATATGTATTATGTTTTTGTGTTGCTGGTTTTGCTTTCTTTCTTTCTTTACATTTTACTCGTAACAGTTGGTAAACACTTAATTCGACACTCCAGTTTTGGGGTTTGACCTTGCCGGTTAAAGCCGTTTATATTTTGTCTATAGCGTTTGAATTCTCGAAATATGTAAATTATATATATATATATATATATATGTTTATGGGGAGAAATATTTGTGAACTACCAAGGACAGACAACCTTCGGACGAACTACGGCAGGGCGCCTAGCTATGACGAGATACACAGAAATCAAGCGTATATATTCACTCCTTAAAAAAGGTAGTTGCAACACACGTTGGTAAACTGTATCTCTACATCATAACACACTCGTCTGAAGGCACAATTAACATATAGACGCATACATACATACAATTATAGCTCATATGAGTGGGCCACATTTAAGCGTTCAACCACACACAGCTATATTGAGACAGTGACAATGAAAGGTGCCGGATCTGGGGATACTGTGAATTCAGGTATATATAATAAAGGGAGAGAATTTGAACTCACTACGGCAACTTTCGAAAGTTGCCGTAGTGAGTTCAAATTCTCTCCCTATATATATATGTTTATATATATATATATACACCTCGTCGTCAGTAGGTTTGGAAACGGTGTATATATGTAAAATATGGCTGTTGTTGGAAGGATAACTACTTTAAAGACATGCTATATCGATTGATCAGCAGTGGTAAGTCTTTATGAAATGCATTTGATTTTTATAAATCGGAAAACAAGCATTATATGGGTGAAGGTTGTGGTTCCGTGTTGCCATTGCCATTACTGGCTAATCATCAAGTACATGTTAACTTGAAGCATAACATAATCGTAAGTAAGCCTTCTAAAGTTTCTTTATTTTCATAAAATCTTTCCACGTGGAAATCCCATCTCAGACACACTGGAACCCGTATAATCGGATCAAATATGTTGTGTATGATTTATTATTTTCAAACCAGTTTTCCATACAAAGAGTGCATTGTGGAAAACATTAGTGTTCAATAGTTATCATACATGTTATCTTAGTAGTTTTGCTGCTCGCTCATCGAAGAACATTTTTGAGAAGTATATCCTACAGCAGCACGTGGCTTCATCAGGCATCAGTTCTTACACCCCCCCCCCCCCCCCCCCACTCACTCCACCTCCCCCAACACCACGCAGCGGCCTTATTTGCCACTGACCGTTCCAAGGTGGTAGCCCTATTGTCAATCATTTTATGATTGTGATATCATATCTTGCCTTTTATTCATTTTTGTAATTATTTCTTTCTTAGTGTATTTTTTGTTGACTGTTGTCCTTGAAAGGTTCGTGCCCTGTTCGAATTTAAAATGTATGTCTACTTCTACAGATGTATATATAACAAACCCACATAGCCAGGCTTATAGCCTATGATGTATCGATCATTTTTGGAAAAATATCCCCTTAAATCGGCTCATTGTTTTTTCGACAATAATATGTTAAATATTTAGACTGGTTTAGTAATAATTTGGTTGACTGTGGTGCTTGAATGCTATATTCCCTGTTCGCATTTTAAAGTAGAGGTACTTTTAAAGGTAATTAAAGGTACTTTTAAGGTAAAAAGAACAAATTGTATTTCACGCGGTAAATATTTAACGAACAAAACACTTTTACCCAACATTCAAATACCATGCATAGTATATATAATAGTTAAAGAACAAAACGAAACATACGGTCACTGACCACCTGTCAAACTAAATGTATTTGCTAAACAATACACTAAATACTGAAAATGGGATCATTTAGATGAAGCAAACACAAACAAGAGAGAAAATGTGACAGACGCAGTTTTGTTGAATCTGTTCATGAGTGGTCATTAATGGCAGGTACAACACCTCTCGCGCCAACTAGCACTGGCTAAAGCGGTATTTTAATTTAAACCCACACATATTGTGTACTGCTAAAGCATTCTGATAATCAGCCAATTGTACTGCGTGTTTTATTGCGTTTTAAAATGATATGGCATCAGCTGCATTTTGATGAGGTTTCTAGTATCTATTTAAAATGTCCCGCTATTATTTCTTCTCACCTTGATGCAAACAATAATAAATCTAAATCTGAAAGCACTACGAAACGATAAAATTCCGTAGACAATACAACAGTGTGTGCGTGCATACACGCAAAACAGTTATATTTCAATTCCAATGTTTTCCTAGCTGATACTTGTAAAAGGCAAATCCAGTCCTATTGATAGAAATGCAATTTCATTTGTCAGTGATCGGTTATATGATTCCTAGGAGGTGTAATTCTATTTCCTTTTTTTCAGCTCGGCATCGGCAACTTCTTGTTGCTGAACGGCATTTGTTGATTTAGAATGTCTGATGAAATCGTTCCCGAAATACATTAAGCACAAAACCGATACAGGCAAAATCATCATTTGTTTTAATTGCGTGCAGATGTTATTTTAGATATTTACAACAAAGTTAAAACAAGTATATAAGAAAATAATTATATTATAATTTGAGTTTATACAGCATTCTAGCGCAGGCTTGAACGGCCTTTTGCTTTAAAGTGACAGTGATTGGACAAAGGTGCTTCATCTTGCATGCCCCCATTAACAGCCTCAATAAAATAGTTTGTACCGTAGCTCTTATGGTTTTCCTTTGTTCTTGTTTATGATATAATTTTCATAAACCTGAAGGTCTGAGCCTAAGCCGTGTTATAAATGCGATATATTTCAGCCGTGCTATACATGACAGATTCGGCAGTTATACCATGGTCTTCTCAATTTTACGCGCGAGTAATTGTAATGTTTACACACAACCTGGGAATCAAAACGACTAAACCATTACAAAAACAGCACTCATTGACACTGCATGACACTGCATTCGCCCAATTATATACAAAGGCGATTGGCTGCAATAATCAAAACATGGGTCTTGCTCATTCCGCTTGATAATGCTATTTCTTGGTTGGATGGAGCTGTTATGTTTACTGAAAACTGCAACGCCCTAAAACTTCTTGCACGCGCGTACTTGGATAAATGGCTACGGTACAAAACATTTATAGCATATTTTTCTTGTATGCGATTTATACTGCACTCTCGGTCCTACGGCCTTCGTTGGACCGAGTTGGTGGGGTGGCGGCGAGGGTGGAGGGGGGAGTGGGGGGGGGGGCGGGTGTGGTGGAAACACTAGATTGTTCCTATACTGCAGACAATGAAAAAAACACAGGCAGCGTTATCAAAACAACAAAAAATGAATTTACTAACCAACCAAACGTGACGGTCATTGACTATAATATTGCCTTAACAACTGGCTAGAGTTTTTATGATCGGTTATGTAGTGCATTTTCCCTCGATTTGGAGGGTTATATTCCTTATACGGCAATCTTTTTTTTTTTTTAAAAAAATCACGGCTTCCCGCTAGTTTTTCCGCATAACTTGCATTCATTCAGTCATTAATATTAATTATAAGAATAGTATTAAGCAAATTTATTTTTGCATATTATTAATTTTTGATATAAAGGAAATAATAAATACTTAAAATTTGATTCATTTAAATGTAACCAGGGTAAAAGTAAAAATGATGCTGATATATAAATCGAGACACCCATTTCAAACACTTCAAGATTGCCATGTGTCCCTTTAATACATATATTGAACTTCTGCAATACAATATTATTAAAGTAACTTCTAGTGTTCACTTATAACCAAAACCTCTTAAAATAGGTCACATAAAAAATACATTGATCCGCTTTTCACTTATTCGCAACAAGCCAATATCTAACAATATATAGCCCTTCAGCTATGATTTATGTATACATGTCAACTACAACGTATCTTTAAAGGTCAACAATAAAACAAATCAAAGCAACTTCCTTAGCACGACAAAACACAATCCCTAGAACATTAAACGTATGGTACAGTAATGGCTGTTATTCAAACACAAATCTGGTTCCTCCGAGACATCAATCTCTACCCAGAGTTGTCGTTCCTCTCATCAAATACCAAGAATCTTGGAAAACTATGAAACAAGATGGAAATGCAAAATTTCTTGATTGCACTAATATTTTTTCTGAATTAACTTTATATGAAATGCTTAAATTACAAAAGAAAACAATATTTCGGCTTGCATGTTTTAAATATACAGTAAGGTAGGCTCAGAATTATATTGCGGTAGAATAAAGGTTTGTACTTTGGCATATCACTCCGCCGTCAAACCATTCAAAATACGTACCACCAAATCGTTCCCATAGGGTTACAGTACAGCATTTTGTTTAATATCACTTTCAAGTATCATATAGCCCTTAACAATCTACCTTACATTAAATTACTAACTTGAAATATATATCAAAATGTAGAAAATAAGTCGTGTTTCTTTCGACTGTTTACGTGTCAATCAGCAGCCGATATTTGGTGGTGTCACGGTGTTTAAGTTCTGTTCGCCATTTTGATACTTTAGCTATGGTCATGTGACAAATTATCGTGTGTTTGCAGGCTACTTTCTTAGACGTTGACAGAGGTCAATGTAACGGACAGGCTGTGGACCCTATGATGACGCCTACCTAAAGCCCATTGGGACGGTGGCGTTTGATGTTTGTCTATGATCTTTCTTGTCGTGCCCGTAATGGTTTATTCTCTTGTTGCTCTGGCTTCTGCCAAGTCATTGAGTACATTCATTGTGGCTTTCTAGGCTATTGTTTTTTTGTATTATACTTACCTGAGCATGTTTGTGATTTACTTATATTGCCTATTGATGCTGCCTTGTTTGTTAGAGATTAGATCATGGCGGGGATTTCTTTATTTACACTGTCCTGTTTTAATGGGATGACAGTAGGATAAGTGTGAGGTTTGGTGCACCCTAGAACCGGTTTAAACCCCTCAGTGGCCTACTTTGCCACTGACCGTTCCAAGGCGGTTGCCCTATTGTCAACCCTTTTGTGTTTGTGATGTCGTTTGCTTTTATTATTGCTTTTGCCTTCTTGTTTGTCTGTTTGCATGTTTGTTTCTGTGTTTTGTGGTTGACTGTCCTCCTTGAATGCTACTTTCCCTGTCCGATCGTTTTATATTTCTTTTCTGATTACTTATTTTGATATTGCGTTATATTTATATGTCTTTTCAATACTTCCTAGTTGGTTAAAGAATATATTCTCGAGGAAATTTCTTTATTTTCACTCGCTTTTACTGGAATGACACAGGGTAACAGTGAAGTTTGTTGCACCTTAGAGCCTTGTTTAAACGACCAGCTGCCATTTTGCCACAAACCATTTAAAGGTGGTACCCATATTGTCAACCATTTTGTGTTTTATTTCTCCTTGTAATAGCTGTGTAAGCGTATTTTGGGTTTTTACTCCCTTTAAGATATAATTGGTAGTTAATATATTTTATATATATACTTTTAAAACCTTGTCCACAGCAGGTTTTATTGTTGTTAAATTGTTTACGTGTTTTATTTTCCTGAAAAGCAATGCAATTTGGTCAGTGAAACTCTTTAATATCTATTCAATCTGTGCTTGGCCGTCATAAGTGATATACATTTTCATTTGTTATATACTTTACAGTGAAATAGTGGATTTTATGAATTAATTAAAACGTTATATTTTCATTGCTTATATTTTACATGTGAAATACCGAAAATGACGTAATGCCCCGCTGTTGACGTTGAGGACTTATTGACGTCATTGTTTTGCCGCATTATGTCTTTTCTGCATAAGTTTCGAGGTTGTGAGTATATAATAAATAGATTAGATGTTGATTTGGAGTGAATATAAGATTTATATTTCATCTCGAAGTAAGAAAACTCAAATATTTCACTCGTGCTAAAGCACCCGTGAAAATATAAGTTTTCTCATTTCTCTGTGAAAATAAATCCTATATTCACTCCAAATCAACACATATCCTCTATATATGGATCACAAGACCAAAATACAAATGTTTAAATAAAACATATTCAAAGGCAATTAATGATGTTTTTGAGTTGACAAGATTGAATCCTTGCTCAAGAACAATGATTTAGCCACGTGTTGTTCATAACGATGCGAAGGGATGTGCACGAAGATAAGAAAAACGAGACAATTAGCACATCTCTAACGGCATCGTATTGAGATTACTTTCCTAGCTTTCTTTTTTTATTCCAATAACCACCGTGTGTAATCGTACACCGGATATTGCTACCACTGAATCGCTGAAAATGTACAAAATCGGGAAGATAAACGTCAACGAGCAGCAGAAAACCGATATTTTAACGAATACACGTCATTGCTAAAACTGAAAAGGTATAGTAAGACTTTTTCACGTATTTTATCTATTCACAAACCTGCTAATTACTAGAAAGTACAGTCTTGGTTAATTTCCAGGGTGAATCAAATATGACGGTGGTACTTTAATTGTAGACGCTGAATAGTCTTTTACTTACAATTGCTCTTACATCACGACATATACATCTGAGCCGCAACACACGAAAACGTCCCTTCGGACGTTTAGACGACAACGTCATAAAGTAACAATTTATGACGTCGGCCAGTAATCAATTAATTACTAATCAAATTTCTCGTCTCTTCCGTGTTTTTCCTAATTATTATATCATACGGAATAAGTTTTCTTAATTTAAATAGTTGATGCTATAGAAAATGGTAACTGTTTATGATTTTTTTTGTTAATTAATAAACGACGTCGTCGAAGACGCCGAGGTCAACGTCAAAATAAATGGTGAGTACAATCTTTTAATTTTCAAATTGAGATAAAATTATTTTTAATTAAGATATCAACATAAAATAAAGAGCTTTTTAAAGAGAAAATCACTGTGTTTCATAAACATCACAAAACATAAAATGTAAAACAATTGTCTGAAGGGTCGTTTTCGCGTGTTTCGGCTCATCTCTATTATGCACACACAGCGAGGCTTTTGCTGCAAAAATATTACATGTTACCAGTTGTTTGCTGTTTCGTTTGTCTAAATTCTTCAGAATGACGTTTATTTTAAAAGGCCGGTGTACGGAATATTGCTTGATGTCACTGAATATTTAGACTGCGTATTGCCACAAGTTTGTATGGTATATTGCATTTAAATATATCCCTATATGCTTTTGCTTGTGCGTCAGTAGCTAAAGGTCTAATCCCTAATGACTATTTTTAGTTCCACTTCTATTATAATGGGATATGTTGGAAAATACCTAAGGCAAACAATACGGCATGTTTTTGTTTTATACATATATGCGGGTTACATACTAGGTTATATACTAGTATGTAACGCCATCCATCCTCCCCCACTCCCCGATACAGTGTCTTTCCTTTATACGTGATATTTATATTCTAGGTTATGCATTAATATACTAGTATTTTACGTTCAGCTCCACCTACCCCACCTCCACCCTTCATCACCACACCCTCCACATCACACAATATTGAAATACGTCGTGCGTTATGCAAAGGTTGAACTATCCGAAAAATATGAATGTAACCCTTTTTATTTCTCAGATAGATCTCAGCGCCCAGTCCTTGGATATATCCGACGACTTAATGAATACAGACTGTGACATAGTTGTCATGCGAGTGTGGGTACAAAACAAAGGACAGGAGTAATTGCAGAAGACACAATAAACGACACATTTCTGTAACTCATGCTCCGTTCACTATTGCACAGAAAGAGACACAATCATCAGCTGGAGGACACAGTCATCCACTGCAGTACAACATGTGGAAGAACGTGCAAAAGTATATTTCGCCTACAATTTAGACCCGTCAAAAGTAGGCATGAGCTGAATTTTAAACGCAAGTGCAGCGTGTGTGGCAAAGGATTTATTCAAACTGTTAAGTACTATTCAGTATTCTCAGCATTTAAACACCAGCATTGAGAAATGTGAGGGCTTCCTTTTTCTCCAAAAAAGAAACATAAAACACTGCACGATAAGTACAGGGGAGAAGGGGTGGGGGATTCTAAGAAATACTAAAAATCACCGTTTTAACATTCACAGAGTCACACTTGTATGACTCTCAATAAATATATATACTTTCCTTTCCTTTAGGCGTTTTCTTGGACTGGGATTTTGGCATTCAAAGAGTCAATTTGTATCAACTTAACCACCAGTGCAATTTAGCTTTGTGCGTGCATTTATAACCCAACGCTTTTACAATTATTGCACTAACTGCATTTTAAACCGATTAACAACATATTTATGACCCGTTAATGTATTTTCAGTTTGGGTATTTCAATTATTATGAATATGTTAACTTTGCCAAAGCCATCGCTTACGCTTAAGAACTAGTTTGTATTATGTTTCATATATGTGATTCATTATTTATAATAAATACCTACACATTTCAGGTATCTTCCTCATTTTCTAAATAAGATTTGATCATAGTGCAGCATGTTGTCATTCTAGTAATTATGGATGGTGAGTTTTCCGTTGTCTGTTAATTTTTGCCTCGTTGAGACGATACGGCTTTCGTTATTCATGTGATATACTAAGACAGGTTGTTGATATCACTGCAAGCTCAGACATGTTCAAAAACCAGCTAGATCGGTTTAGTAACGCCAGTGTTATGAACCTTGAACTTTTAAACATCCTTTATATGTTGCTTTGTTAGATTTTAGCTATTTTAATTTTGCATCTGATCTTTACACCAAGCATCTGTTTATATAACGTGACTGGCGTGTTTTTTGGCCGTTCAAGAATCGTATGAATTTTCCACGGAAAAGCCTTAGTCACGTGCGCCAAACTAATTTCACTTTTTTCACTATAACTCATAAATCAACAGTTTTATGTAGGTTGGCTATATGTGATCATTTCTGTGGTATATACTGTTTTAGAGTGGATGTCGTACATCAACTACTTTATCCCTGAATATGTAATGTGTGTTATTATCAGTGTCAATGTACATGTATAATGTATAGCTACTCTAAAAAACCTTTTACCGTTGAACATGATTATGTCAGAACCCACTATTAAGCATGTTGTTTTAATATGGATTTGGTAGCTTTAAGTAGTGTTAGGGGAGGATAGAGTGAGACGAATTATTTTGAGGATACTGATACTTTTACTAGTTATATTGTGGGAGGATAGAGTGAGACGAATTAATTTGAGATGCTGATACTTTTACTAGTATTTTTTCATTTTTCTGAAATCAAACCTGAAACCACTTTTGAGAATATCAGACAGACAGACAGATATTTTTTATTGATTTAAACTTTACAAGTTTATCATCATATACAATATGAGAATATCAGAATGTCCAGGCTTGGCCTAGTGGTAGAGCGTCCGCCTCACATGCGGAGGTCGTGGGTTCAATTCCCGACTGGGGCATATCAAAGACTTCTTAAAAATGGTCATAATAGCTTCTTATGGCTGGTAGGCCTCGTGTTAGTATAATGTGACTGGGTGGGGTATGGCGTGATATTCCAAGATGGCAGCACTATAACGTTGAACATTGAGCTTACTGCTACAAGCAGACACCGTCGCGATACACCTATTGATGTTCCCCACCCCCACCGGAGGGGGAAAGATTGGGCTGCGAGCACATCCCGTGGAGTAGTGAGAAAGTAATTCTCCGGGGTAGGGAATTAAACAGATCCCGTAACAACATTGGGATATTTTATATTGATATAAACTCCAACCTCATAGGTAATTATATATAAATGCTTTCCCTCGGGATGGGAAATTAGATAATTAATTTGTTACAATTTCTCATTTCGCTCATTAGACCGCCTCCCACCCGCACCCTGTCGGGAAAAAAACTTGATAAGTGCCTGATAGGACCAGGCCTTTATATGACGGGATACGACACGACAGTACAAACACTGTATTCGACATTTGTCGTTCAGGTAAGATTATAGATTATAGGCTTCATTTATCGATTTTTACTGCGCTTATTGTGGCGGTATGCGATAGGCCTCGATGTAGGATACACCCATCTACATTGCAAACATACATTATATATCCTTGTTTTAACTTTTTTGCATTGCCAGAAAGCCAATAAATAACCTTTCTAATGGTGTAATTTTGTTTCAAATGACGGTTAAATAAATAGGCAAAATATCGAGTTGGAACGGAAATGTATCGCATTTGTCCTTATCTTAAAGCGTTTACTCGCATCACCATGTGTTTATTGTTTGGTCATCAAATATTTATTGTTAAATAAATATTTAAATAAGATGTATGTTTTAGAAGAAAGCCAAATAAATATCCTTTCTAATGGTTTAATTCTATTCCAAATAACGCTTCAATAAATCGGTAAAAGCTCTAGTTGGGAAGGAAATATAACTCATTTTTTTCTTTTCTTCAAGCGCTTACGCACATCACCGTGTGTTTATTGTTTTGATCATCAAACATATACATGTATTGTATAATGAAAATTTACTTAAGATGCATGATTAGAAAGCCAAATAAATAACCTTTCTATTGATTGATGTTATTTCGAACAATTCCTCAAAGATTAAATGAAGGAGGAGAAACAAAACAAAAGCGCTGCCGCAATTATGAAGCGGTTCATTTTTTCAGCATAGATAATGTTTGTGAGGATAACAATACAGTGCATTTATTTAATGAATGATTTACTAAGTGAGCACAATTAAATTATCTCTTTACCTTTTCTATAGAACAACTGGTAAAACCTCGACTGCATAAACCACTTAAAAACTACCCTAAACACAATCTGTTTTTACTTGCAATCATCAGCAGGTACTTTGTAAGTAAGAAAGTGAGTGAGAGAAGTTTACCCTTCCATAAAATATACATGTTGATCCAAGAGAATTTTTTTTTAAAAATATGCGAAGTTAAAATATTTTTTTTGCTAAAATCAAAATTATAACGCACTTAGAAATTACCCTAAACACAATTTTAATATATACGTTATTACTTGCAATCATCAACTGGTACGGTTTAATTCAGAAAGACAAGTTAACCTTTCCATAAAATATACATGCTAATCCAGGAGAAAAAAAAACACGTTCAAAATGGCCAAGTAAAAGAAACTGTTTTTGGTTGAAATCAGAGTCATAACCCACTTAAAAACTCATCAAACACAAAGTGCATATGTTTTGTATGATAAACAAAGATCGAAACAAACAAAAGACTGCACGAACGTCGGCCATCTTTTTTTTCATCGCAATTTCACGTTTCCTGGTTTGAGAACAAAACACTAAAAGAAGCAATTAAAAACTAGCTACAAACATGAACAACCCACGCCGATCGTGAAAAGGATACTTACAATTACGTTTTGCAGCAGCTAACCATGTTGCTTAATGTCTTCAACCATAAAACGCGATAAATCATGGAGCGAAATCACATTCAATTTTCTAAAACATGGCGGCTAAAGTCAACGTTAATGACCAAAGTATTCCAAATGAGTGGACGACAGGTGTTTGGAACTCTTCTGTCCGAGACCGGTCCCTTTAATTATCATCCCAGATAGGACTATGAAAGATTTGTTAAAGGTTTAACCCCATGTCCCAGACATACACCCCCCACCCACGCACAAATACATGTACATACATCTCCACTGTGAGAAACTGTCGATTCTTACGGACGTGTGGAGTGGGAGGGGCATACGCTAATACCGGTTCGATCGAGGAAAAAGTTTGTGTTATGCATACACTTCTAAAAATCGACTCTAATAAATAGCCTAAAATGTGCTGAAATGACGTAAAACATCACTCAAACAAAAACCACATGGAGACGGTAAATAACCAAGGGTTAATTCGCCGTAAAACAGTAGTTTAATACGCTCGGTTTACACACTAACACGTTTGTGTGTAAAGATCTTTTATCACACAGCACTCAAACAAAAAACACATGGAGGCTAAATAACCAAGGGTTAATGCGCCGTAAAACAGTAGTTTAATACGCTCGGTTTACACAATAACACGTTTGTGTGTAAAGATCTTTTATCACACTTATGAAATTGTCTCACTGGTGCCAAGCCTCTTGCTACTTGATCTGCGATGGTCATCAGCCGTCGGTTTGCTTTGCTATTAGCCCTCTTGGCGTCAAACGGGTGATTTCTAAAAAAAATATGTTACGCTATGTAAAAACAAAACATTTTACGAATAGTACATGGGATTGTATTAAAGGAACACAAGGTAATCTTAAAGATGTTATCAAGCATGAAAATAAGTGTCTCGATGTATTAATCCGGTGGGATCGACCATCATTCTGAGTCAGATTTATGAATTTTATTTGTCAGAGAAGAGATTTAATAAAATAGAAGCTCATATGTATAAATATAAAATGAAGTGTTCATATGTATAAACAAAATCAATACGTCGAACAGTTAAGCATTACGACGTACAGTTATTTCATTTTTCACGGCAATACGCCGTACACAATAAGTGCACTTGTCTTTCAACATAAACCTGATTCTGAAGAATTTAGACACACACAACAGTAAACAAATGTTTAAATGTTATTTGTTGATAACAAAACACTGTCATGTTTGATTTGCTGTGGAAATAAACCAATACTGTATTTTCTAGTAATTAGCAGGTTTATGAATAGATAAAATACGTGAAAAAGTCTTACTACACCTTTTCAGTTGTAGCAATGACGTGCATTCTTTAAAAAATCGATTTTCTGCTGCTCGTTGACGTTTATCTTCTTGATTTTGTATATGTTCACCGATTTAGTGGTAGCAATATCCAGTGTACGATTGCACACAATACAGTGTAATCATGTTGAAATGTATCCGCGTAGTCTGATAGATGTATCGATCTCAACTGATTAATTTCCGACTTCAATGAAAACATTAGACTATAAAGTATCTCGTATAACCGATGACGACTGTTTTTTGTGTTTCTAAGATTTATTATATTTGTCTGAACCTTTTGGCAGAATCGAGAGTGTACAAGAAATGTGGTATCATATTCTAGAATATGCGCACAGTGAGACGTATTAATAGGTTGCAACCTATCAATGACGCAAAAACCAATAATTCTAAAAGGGAAATAAGTTCACTGTTAGTAGCTCACGCTGGAGCAGACTTAATTATTATCATGTCCGATCGGACATATTTGTTGAATCTACGAATGTGTCAAGCTCTTTATGACTGGGAGGTAAGAATGATATTCATTTACTGGAATTATCCTATACTTGTTATATACATATGTTTTCTGATTTACACGTCGAGAACATTTTGATAACGATGTTGAGATAAAACTGTACACCTAAGAAGCACACACGAATGCACGTACGTTAGCACGCACGTATACGTGCACTCAGCATATGCGTGTTGTAGGATTTAAAAAACTACCAAACGATGATAAATTAAAATATGCAAACTTTTAAGCCGGTTTAATTTCATACCCCACCCAACTCCGTTTTCGCTTCTTTGAGAAGGGGCTGGATGTAGTATGAAAGTAAATACTTGGACCACGTAATGGAAAGCTTATATTTATAAGGGATATTTCGACAATACAATACAAGACGTTTAAAAACATTTTCTTACTGAAGAAATGTGATAACCTGTTTAAAATTACCTATTAAATGTTGTGATTATACAATATGCAAACTTTTAAAATCAAAATTAAGGTTTAATTGCATACCCAATCCATCGCCGTTTTCGCTTCAGAAGGGGTTTGGATGGGTTATAAAAAGTTAATTCTCGGACCACGTAATATGGTATCACAAAACAGAGAAAACATAATTAGAAAAAAACGTTCGGAATAAATAAGCAACAAATTGATGTTGTTAAATTAAAAGAACAACTCACTGGACGATCGTCGAGGTGGATGTTGGGTAATGTAACCACTACACCTAGATGCTCTTGACACGTAATACAGCAACATAGAATTTATATATATACACACAAAATAGCTCTCCATTGCGCTTCAGTGTCGTCTGACCATGTTTAAAATCCTGTAGAAAAAACACAAACCTTATAAGAATACTGGGAAACTACTTCCTCATAAGGCTAAACGTGTCTTATGTGTGTACTGTTGCATACTTTGATTTTATTTATGAATATAATTGCTGTTTGTTTCGACGGTGTGTTTTAGGATGGCTTTAAATTTAAATTGTTAAACCTATAAAGATAGTTTAATAAAGTTGTTTAAAGTTTAATGGTAACTGCTGCTTTTCTGATCGTAATTTTTGACAAAATTAATGCATTTTAATTGTAGTATTCCTTCCTTAACTGATATAACATTTTAAAAAATGTTGACATAGGTTATTAATTAATTTAAATGTCAAGATTTTATCCGCACTTCTTTAAACGTTTAGCTGACAAGTAAATGTGGCAAACCCTTATAACTTTCAAATTTAGAATGTTTACAGCAAAACAAATTGTGCACACATCTTAAGCATGATCCATTAAACACATATAATAGTCAGAATGGTCAGAGAGTGTGTAATTCGGGGTAGCCAGTGGAATACATAAGGAAATGTTGTGAAAGATGCTGATGTATGATCTCACACTTAAAATGTTCATGGGTGTGGCAACAAGTATTTCTTCTTACAATTACATCTCATGAACAGACACAATAAGACCGAATCTGCTTCTTTTCTCTCTTGTTTGTGTTTGTGTTTTTGCTTCAAATGAATCTCCTTTTCAATATTTATTGATGAGATATAAGGCAGGGCAATACGTTTCATTATCAAATAATGGTGACCTTCACCTTTAACTTATTGATTTCAATATCTGTAAATGTCATCCTCTTATCGTGGATAATATTATTAGTGTGGCTAAAGATCTTGACGAGTTATCCAGCGAACAAGGGGTTGTGTCTACTGACTGGTAGACAGACGCAGGGGTGGAAAGACTGAATCCATTATACATCCACTAAACTTTGTTTTGCGGGGGTGGAATTAAGATAATTTTGTTCCATAAACATACAGTTGCAATTTACAATTATCTATGCCTCTCAAACAATGCTCTAATCTGTCATGCCAGTATGATGTGACATTATCATTACGACGTTTCAGCATTCAGAATATTACCTATCGGTCGCCATAATTTTGAATTAGACAAGCTTTAACAAATTGAAATCTTTTAATAATTAAAAAAAAATAATATACGATAATTAACTGTTTATATCTTCATGTGCTAATCTTGAAATGTTATATCTCAACAAAACCAATATTTTATTATGTAAAATACCGTCTAGTTTGGAAAGAAAATTTTCCTAATTCGCCATTTTATCTCAGAATATTGACACATATGTGAATTAATATCATTCAACTGTCAGAGAAGATTAATTAAATCCGTTTTAATGTTAGAAAATGGCTTAATTTAACTTGTTCAATATTGCAGCTCAGTGTTTTCACGACAACACTATTTTGCTCCCACCTCATAGATGTTGGGATATCCATTAGGATAATACACAAGTAGTTACTCGGATTTGTATTCACAGTCTCAATATGGAGGTAGGTACATAAGTCGAACAGGAAATGTAGATTTTGCCGAACATAGTCAGCCAAGTGGTTTAAACAGGTTCTATGGTGCAGCAAACCTCGCACTTTCCCTATTGTCATGCCAGTAAAACCGGACAGTATAAAGAAGGAGAATACTTGACAGTATAAGGATAACACATAGATCGTTTCTAGTTCTTCAGAAGTAGTGGTTTTTTGTGGAGATGTCTGTGTGTACAAAAACTTAAAATTGAATAAATGATATGCAAATAAACCTATACGATCTACAAATTGTTTTTGCATCTTATTATACTTAATACAAAGAAGCCAAAACACACTTTTAAAGAGGATGTTGTAGAAGACAATGTCTTGGGATTTTTATTACATATTCTTTAAGAACACAAGGCGCAAAAGCGAGTTTGTTTAGACACACGTGATATTAAACTAATGTGAGTTTTTCAACCGACCTTTAGAATGGTGGCGTGTGTTGGTCTTATTGTGGGAGGAAATCGGAGGACGGCAAAACCCCATCTGTCCAATTTGGTACCCATCTCACGTACTTCCTAGTCCGGGATTCGAACCTGGGTTGCACTGGAGAGAGGCTTTGTGCTATGCGCAGAGCTTATGTTTTACTATGCACGGCAGCTGAACGGCAAACAGATGAAATTGATATCTAAGTTTTCCATCTGAGGTATTGAAGGTATATATAAATATATTACAACTCCAATCGTCAACCGGTTTTTGGCCTACACTTATTATGTGGGAACGGCGCATAATTTCCGACGAAGATCGCAAAGTTAGTTAATCCCAAAGCAGCTCAATTACACTATGCCTTCTTGTCTTATCACGACAACTAATTCTCCGAAATTCTCAAAATAATACAACAATTTCCTTTTATATATCATATTCGTAGCTTGCTCTGTTTCCCCGTGTGGTTGCCGTTGTAGAATACAACCACTGCAAATCCTGCTAGAGGCAGAGGGGTAGGACCCCAACCCTTTCATGTTCATTTCGTCAGTTTTTGTTATGCTCTTTCAAGGTCTTCATCACGACAACGCGTGTGCATACATGGCTCCGTCGTTAATTCATGTTAGGCGCCAGATAACAATTTATGGTGCGACGTAAAACCCACTTCAGTTTGCTCTTAGATTTCATCTTTTGAACATATATCTCAATTGTTTATGTACATACTCTATTTTTGTATATGACCACATTCCTCCCGTGCACAGTTTTACAGAAATGTAAACAGTTGCTTCCAGGTAATTTATTGTTGTATCTGGTCTATGGGACTTTATATAAACATCTCGTTGTATTCCACAGTTTATTACACTTTACACTTGAATCGCTATGTTTAAATAATTGTAACAGTTTTAAAGAGACACACGGCAATCTTGATTTTTTTTTAAAACTCGAGACGTCCCCTCATTGTTTTTCATAACTTACAATTTTACAATCATTAATATAATTATTATAATAGTTCGAAGCATATGTTTGCATATTACTCAATGCTGACAATATTGCACCCATATTTTATTTAAACAAATGGTGGAACAACAAAGACAAATTGGAACTACAAAATGTTATTTAGTTATATGCTATCAGGTTTAAAGTTACACTGGATTAATAAATCGAGGTGCTAATTGTAATACTTGATAAATGAATGCCTTGTGTCTATTTAAATTGACAATATTATTATTAAAACTCCTCTTCAATATTTCCCATCGATTTTCGTAATGGCTAGAGTGATAAGATCATTATTTCTTGAGAAGTTAGTCGCCATGTACAGCAAATTTTGTAGTTTGTAAGCATATAATACATACTTATAAGGAAGATCCTTTGGAAACCACAAACGCAAACCAAGAGAGAAAAGTAGCAGACGCGATTTTATTGGGCCTGTTCATGGGAGATAATGTGAGAAGCAATATCTCGTACGCCCACTAGCCTCGGCTTAAGGGTATTCTATTTGAAAGTCAACTATATTGGGCTCGTTGATCCCAAAGGAATAGACAAACAACACATTATATAAATATAACTTTTATATCGATTTAACGCAAAACAAATATCGATATTCTCCAGAAAATATACAAAACAATATATATCAATTTCAGTCTCATTAAAATACAGCATGTTCATGCATTAGGAGAAATGAATATAGATCTGTGTTTTAGCAAATTAAAACAATTTGTTAATGTTTCACGTATTCATATACGGGGGAATCGTCTGTGAGAGCTATGAACGATTTAGTAACAATGTGTAATTGTTTTAAAAAAACAACGTGTTTTAACCATTTTAATGAATGAAACAAATTATAATTATATAACTCGAAGGATGCACAAACAAACACTTATTCATGAATTATTATTTTTCCGAAGAAGTAAACGGCATGTAACTCTGATCATGAAATATTTAAAGTATAATCAATTTTGATGCTTTAATTTTAAGCGAATTGCAGCTACTCTCGACAAAACTCGAACTGTCATTGCTGAACATTTAAATTTCTGAAAAAATAACAATAATTAGATTAATAAATCGGTCATTGTTAACTTTCCAGTCACCTTAGCCTATACTTTAACAGTTGCAACATAATTGGTTTAATCAGGTTAATGAATAGGTTTGTAAAAAGTCGCCCGACAACAGTGACTACCAAGTCAGTAGTGTTTCCATTTCCTGGTTTGTTGGGCCCAATGCTCGTAGCTCTATTGTATTATCGCTATTAAACCGCAGCTAAGAGTTGCCTTGCACATTATAATACCGCACATGAACAGACTGAATACTATCGAGTAAACTACTCTGACCTCTTGCTTTTGTTCGTTGCTTCAAAGAGATCTCGTTTTGGTTATTGATGAGAAGGTATTCAATGTCTGATCAAAACATAAAGCGACGCCAAGACGTGACGTTTCTTTTAAACGGTAAATATATATATATATATAAATCGAACAGGAAAAGCAGCATTCAACCACAAACACACACAAAAACAAAGAACAAATTTAAGGGGGAATAAAAGGCTAAATAAGACATCACAAACACAAAGGGTTGAAAATAAGACTACCGCCTTGAAACGGTCAGTAAGTCGTCATTTAAAAAGCAAAATAATAATAATAATAATAATATTTAAAACTGCAATTTTTCAAGCAACTCTTCTTTCAAAAAACACATTTTAATCATTAAAATATGGAAAAAGTTGCTTATTAACTCCGTTTGATGTTGAGAGATGGCCACAAACTGTATGTTGTAGGAACATGTTTGTATTCCATTTAATCTTTCGATAAATGATTTCTTAGAAATATATCTACTAAGGCGTGTTTAAGACTTGATCTACATCCAAATACTGGACCTACTGCGCTTGGTGATGTTCAAGTCCCGCCCAACACACTGGACCTGCTGCGTTTGGTAGAATAATGTTCAAGACCCGCCCATCAGACTGGACCTACTGCGCTTGGTAAAAATGATGTTCAAGTCCCGTCCATCAGACTGGACCTACTGCGCTTGGTAAAAAAGATGTTCAAGTCCCGCCAATCAGACTGGACCTACTGCGGTTGGTAAAAAAGATGTTCAAGTCCCGCCAATCAGACTGGACCTACTGCACTTGGTAAACATGATGTTCAAGTCCCTCCATCAGACTGAACCTACTGCGCTTTGTAAAACTGCTGTTCAAGTCCCTCCCATCAGATCTGCACAATATAAACTGGAAAACAGTTTAGATCTTTGAACCCCCATATACAATTGACAGACGAGCATGCTTGTGTTGTAGATTAATGGGCAATTATCCACCATGTGGTCAATTCAACCGTGTGCTTGATGTTAAATGTTTATACAAATTGGAGCGTCCAAGAAGTACGTACTGTGAAATCATTAATATTCGTGGGAATTTAATTCGCGGATTTCGAGGTTGACCCGAACCACGAAATCAAAACCCCACGAGTGTTTAATGCCCAGAAGTTTGAATAATGTGTACGAAAACGGCCCTGATTCGGAATCCATAATGTACAGTACCACATAGCAGTTTTGGACTCATCATTTAGTGAATAACTATTCATAATTGAATCAGGTTGTATGTTGTCAGAAAACAGGTTTATGTATTTATTAATCATTTATTTTGATACCAAAAAAAATACTTCAGTGTTTGTCTTAAACATTTCAAAGTCAGTTATTTTCGCAGTTGTGTGTAAGTTGTGTGTACTAGTAAATCGTTCACGAATGATATTAAAGTTTGTTATCGTTGTCATAAATTACCGAGTACTTAGTATTATTTGATCGACAACTGGGTGGGTTCTCAATGAATTAAACATGGAAATTATTTGTTATATTTTATCAAAGAGAACGTACTAGAAACGGACAGAACATGAATAAAAAAATAGTATTTTGAAAACAAGAAACAAATAGCTATCGGATTTTGTATTTTTTTACTCAAGCGGTATTGATCGAGGTAAAATGTGAGTACTAGTCAAACGTGCGTCTTATGCATGTCGTACGCGAATTTACATCCCCTCGAAATTGTCTTTTTGGAAAGAACCTCGACATTTAATGCCCACGAAATGAAATAATTCCACAGTATCTGGAGAACTAGTGGGGACAAAGTTTATGTATAGCAACCTTCAAAGACCCACGACTCCAACAAAAATCATCCAACCTGAACGCACAAAAAATATGCAAAACTTTGCTTGGTACTGATCAACTTTATTCATCTGCATACAAATTAAACAAAACAAAATGAATTCATTAATGGGATATATTTTACATCAACACCACACTATGTTAGGTTAATATGGAGAAAATAAATGGAAAGAGATTATACCTCAGTAAAAATGACAGCATGTTTGTATAAATAAATTAATTTTCTTGATCATGACTTTTTAATGTTTTAAATGTAATACACTTTAATTTAACCATATTTCATTATGTTTACACAAAATGCGTTTTATGAGTCATAGTTATAGTGTTTTCATAACTTATTGACAAATGAAAATATCTTTGTTTTTAGAATTCTTGTTGATGCTTGTGCGCGCCCCCAACCAGGGCATCGCACCATTCGAACAGAACTTGAAGGTCTATCAACATTCTCATTTTAATCAAGAATGCCTAACCCTAAACGTATAATGTATGATATAGTTTGTAGTTAATCTTTTTGAAATATATAATTATTGAAAACATTATATATAGTGAGAATGGGGATTTTTATACATGCGATTTAGCTGCTAGATTTATGATATGTATGCTGTATGCTGTGCTGAACATTTCATTATTGAATAAATTCATTAAGGATGGAATAACATTTCAGTGTTTTTTCTTTTCTTTTTTGGGTGTGTCTTTTTTTGTTTTGTGTGTGTGTTTGTATTCAAAATAGTTGACCACATTAATTTTTAAGGTCTTGAAACCCATTACTCTTTTTCTCTCTTTTCCTGTTGGGACATTTGTTACGGGTAAACTGTAACAAGAAAGGAAGCAAAACCAGCCTCACATAAATATAATTAACACATTTATTTACATAAACTATTCACTTACAGAATACACAAATCCAGTTTTTCTTTAATATAATTTTTTTAATTAAGTCCGAATAAAATCATCCAATGTTCTTTTAATTCATATAAGCAAGTGTTTTTTGTCTCTTTAATCCAAAATGGTAAGTGTCTCTTTAAGTCTAAATTAATTTCCAATATTTCCGGTTTAGTCCAAATATTCAATTTCACTGTTATTATGAATGAGCGCAGTATGTATTAAATGCTCTCACAAAGCATCCAAATCTAAATTAACGTTAATAAAGAATACAGAAACTGATCTAAATAGAACTCCAGAGTTTGTTTATTTACTGTTACTGAAGGCTTCGCCACTAAAACCGTCCAATAAAATTAGTCCAAATTTCACTATCAATGAATTTGCATAAACTAGTCCAAAGAAAACAGTCTACATCATCATACATGAATTTGCATCAATATTTCGCATACCTGATACTCATATTTACATCTATACTATTTTAACCTTTTCCAAGACCAAATCAATAAACATGCAACAATACATATACAGTTTTAGATATATAGGTAACACATTATTGTTTAGTTGATCTAATTATGTTCAAGGAAGTGACACACACGTCTGGTATTTATCTGTATCATGTCTTGAGAAACTGAAAGGAAAATTATCGTGGATATTAAACAGAAATGACAATATTTTGATATCGGTGCACATAAAACACGCTGGCGCCTAAAGTATAAACGATATAAAATAAAGAGTTCTGACAAGAAATCAATTTGTTACAAAATGTGTCATGATACTTCAAAATATGCGCTACGGAAATGACGTTAATTCTAGTTTGATATGGAAGGTCCTGAAAATAGTTTTTACAGCACATGCATATGCTATATGCAATCCATAGGACTATTTTGATACCAAACTCTTCTAAATGTATTTAGTTATACGCGGCAAATACAATTTTGACATCGTTAATTAGTTTTCATAGACGGGGTATATGATTCTCAAATTTGTTTTATAGAGCTTTTAGTTTGATGAGTACAAGATTCCTAATATCAATGATTGCTCAAACAAATTTGAAAAACAGCCAGATCGAATCAGTAACGTCGGAGTTATGGCCCTTGATTGGATTAATTATGATTTATTTAACCTCGTTAAAATGATAGGGTCTCCATTTGATTTTTACCAAACTTAGCCCGATTGTTCAGACAAGTTTTGAAAAACAGGAATATCGAATATTAATTAACACTAGAGTTATGGCAATTGAATTAGGTACATATGATTTATGTTATTAAGATACCGTCTTGAAAAACCAGCAATGCATATCTCATCCACCACCCCTAGTAAGCCTGATCTACATGTATTGATGTCGTCATCTAAGACCGTTCATTTAAAATTAGTAACATATAGATGCTTCTGGATTGTTTGAAAATATGTTATGTTTGCTACCAACATCATATGATGCTTATTATTGAATCTGCCATTCAAAGTTATTTATATAAATAACATGCTTATATTATAGGAAACGTCTAGATGATTCTTTGATAATTGACAGAGGATTTATATTGAATAATTATTGTACTCATCTATAGTAAAACACTGGATTAATTGGACTATTGTGAAGAACTAAACAGGGAAATTGTTTATATAACATTTGATTAAAGGGACACTTGATAATATTATATTATTTTGACTTTTTCTATAATTGGATTTTAAAGAAATACTGGATCGAATTTATGTTTATTCTGAAAGTGAATATTATGTCAATGTACTATTTAAAGGCATGTGCTGTTGTTTGTTTTGCACTTCCTATCTCATTACATTTTACCCGTAACAAAGGACTGTCACAAGTTTTTATGGGTTGTGGTGACGTAATGAACAGAATGTGTAAGATCATTGGTCATTGGTCATCATCATACAATCTTTATCAAATATGTAAGGCAATTTATCAAAAAACATTAGCATGTTTTAGTGGTTGACCATTTACAGTTCCTCACTACGGTTTCCTCTTTGATTCGACAGAGTGTGGAATCTATAATTACATGAAATTCCTTATTCATAGAACTCAGTTCTTCAAAAGCACTCACTCCAGACAAACCTCAATTATTTTGGTAAATAGAAGTAACATATAAAACACCACACATATATAAACAGGTTGATAAAAGGGTTACCGCCTTGGAAGGTCAATGGAAAATGGCCTCTTGAGGTTTCATCTGGGTTGTAGGATGCATCAAACCGCTTAGCTTTTTTCTCATCCCTATTAAGCTGGAACATGTAAAAAAAGACATCCCCGCTGGGCTAACAAATTATGCAACGTTAATAGACAATATTACTTAAACAAAACGATGATAATGTACATCTGAAATATCAAAAACGAAAGCCTAGAAAAGCACGAAAAACGTACTCATTGACTTGGCAGAAACAAGAAAATAAATCGGTAGGAGCAATACAAAAGCACGATTTAAGACAAACATTAAAAATCACCTTGCTTTTAAGGCAGACGTGATTTACTTTATTTTGTTTTAATTTAGCTAGCTTCATAATGAGTTTCATTAGTCCTATAGGATATGTTGTCTGCTTTTTAATTTAGTCTTTTGGTTGTTACTTGTGATACGCAGGCTTCATAACCGCGGCTCCCAACTAAATTCCATTATGTTTATTTCGCTCTTCGGGGCATTTAATTTTATTAAATACTGGGACCATACGCCGTACGACATGGGGCAGCCATAAACCCCATGTCCACCGCCATATGCATGCCATCTTCGGGATGGTTAAAATTTTGAACTATTGATTTTACGAATATTGAGTTCTGCTCAACCCGGGGCTAGAGGGCGTGAGCGGTAGCTAGCATATTTCACTACCGCTCATGAACAGTCTCAATCAAACCGAGACTGCAATATTTCGTATGTGTCGTGCTCGGCCGTTTCCAAAGGTCCATTATCGTACTCTTTTATATGGAATGGAAACGAGTTTAATATCTTTTTTATTGCATTACATTATGGTCAAATGTCTGCAAAATACTTTAGGATGGACATTAACTCTCGCCATTTCAGACAAATCTTATCTAAAACACGTCTCATGGCGTCATAAATCCATGTTATAAATAACGGTTGACTTTTTTCATAGGCAAGTTATTGCTGTTGGTAAATAGTTAAGTTAATGACTTAGATCATGATGAATTTATAATAATTAACCCAAATTAATAAAAAAAAATAAGTGCGTATTTTTACAAATTAAATGCATCAGTATAATGATCAACCATTTTTAATCGTTCTAGGTTGTACATGTATTGCAAGTCTGTAGTACAACATACTATGAGCTGGATGTACACTTTATAAGCTATGCGAGAAATATATTTGTTTAAAAGCGTGTATAAGACATCACAAGAAAACAAAGAATATCGCCATGGATAGGTACGTGACACAAAGGGTCGTTGTGTGTTAATAAAGCTGCATCAAAACATGTTGACCTGTATTTGTTTTCTTTCTATCCGCTATTATCAAACGTTCCGGGTTTTGATTAATATAAAAATGTTTCTAAATTCATGTAACTAATATTATGACTCATGCGTACGTCTATTTCTAAATGTTTCATTTTTTCTTAAAATAAGTGGATAAAATCTCAACGATATGATTGTGTACCTTAGGGAGAATATAACATAGTTAGCATGACATATACGTCACGTGTTTTCTTAAATTCAATGAAGTCTCATCTTGGAGCCGTCTTACTTGTTTAAGTTTTTTAACTGGAAAAGCCAAATGTGTGCCTTCAGTTGTAATTGTACTTGACTTATAACATGGTTTTATTTCTGACGTTAAGGGCTATACCCTCTGATTTATTAATTTTCACTGACACTTTACTTAATAAAACAACCTTAGATCGCTATCCCGAATTCCATTACTGTTTTCATTTACGATAATGATGCTCTCGTGTTTGGGCACTCTCTGAAGATCAATTGATATTTGAAGGGATACAATTGTCTTTACCTAGAAGCATAATCAACAGAATACCTCAACTTATAAAATGAGATCAATAGGAACTCCTGGTATTTAAATAATGCATACTTTGAATCAGTGTCAGACCTCATTTCAGCTAGTTGTCTGATGAAGTAATGGAAGTACGAAAAACACGTACAACAAGGATGATCACATATTTATGAACATACTAAATCAACAGAATGCCTCAACTTGCCCGACCTTATGTCAGTTAGTTGTCTGATGAAGTAATACAACTAGGTAAAACAGGTTCAAACAGGATATGTAGCATTCATCTAACACAGACAACCAAAAATAACATTTTAAATTAAACTGCAATCACTTAGAAAATAGGAAAAAAACAACATAAAAATAGATGATAATAGGGGTACCGCCTTGGAACGTCTTGGGGTTAACACTGGGTTCTGTGGTACACCAAACCTTTTATTTTTACCCTATTGTCATCCCAATTAACGTCTCACAGCACAGTTAATTTTACATTGCTCTACATATGTACCAGGACCCCTCTGGACCACTGTAGAACTTCCAAAATATTTGATAAAACTATTTTCTTTGTGAAACTTGACGTATGTTGCTCGAATTATCCAGCAAAAGACACAGGGTTGACCAATTTGCTTTTTTTAATGTCAATAGTTTGAAGAGATCCATTTGAATTTGTCCATTTCATTTTCATTTTCTAGTGTATTAGATTCTCAGATCTGTGCTCAGAAACATTCAGGCATATTCAAACCTGTTTTGGTTTTTGTTTAAGCCGCAGAAAGTTTCTACCGTGACTGGCAAGGGAAATAACTGTTTAGTGAGATATTAATTTGAGAAAATAAGGAAGTCATCGTCAGACTCTACCTTCTTGCAAACCAGGCAGCATTAATAGGCAATATAAGTTAAACACAAAGATGATCACGTAGAACCCGTACAATATAAACATAATTAAAGCCTAGAAATCAAAAACAGAGTAAGCTCATTTTCCTCCTAGAACCTTGTTTAAACACCATAGTGGTGCTGTTCTACTGAACGTTTCAATGCAGTACTCCTGATGACAAACCCTGATGTGAAACCATTATGTTTATGTTTATGAGAGCTTCCGTGGCCAGAGATTCTCGCGCGCTGACTGTGCCACTCGTCTTTCACCGCTATCAACACCGGGTAGTGACTTCGGATCGTAATTCGGAGTCGAATATTTGTTTGTATGTGGAAAAGTGTGCCAGTTCGTTTGCGGAGGTTGGAGAGTTGATTACTGGTTTTACAGAAAATGTTGGTGGTCTTTCCTCTACCCCAATATACTGACCTTCCTATGATTTTCAATATGAAGGATTGGAATATCCTGCAGATATAGTCGTTGTGTCGCGATCTTTGCTTCTAGATCATTATTTATTGATGTAAATGTTGTTTGTTTGATTTGGGTTGATTGCGTTTTGTAAAAATTCTGCAATTTCCTGTTCGCCCATAGTGTCTGCTTTTATTTGCACACCGTAATGCTACAATTCGTGAATTAAGTGGTTATAAGACAACACGTCATTTCCTATCATGTATTTTCAAGAAGGCAAGCATATTTTCTATACAGTTATTTTGCTATCTTTAGAGATACACTGTGCATGATAGGAAATTACGTGTTGTCTTATAACCACTTAAAGGCAGCCTCTTTAAGCCGCGTAATGTAAATGATACACCTCCGTTCGAACTTGCATCTACGTTTTATATACTACAAATGTGACATTAATTTCCTTTACTGCTAAAGAGTACCTTATCATATACACGTAGTTTGGTATAAGCCTGGCGCAAACTAGAACTGTCGTCCGAAAGGGCCGACTTATATAACCCAGCTTCGACCATGGAATGATACATATGATATGCATCTTGAAGAGTAATAGACCGGATAAGGGTTTTTATGACCGGGTCATGGTGACCTTGACCTTAAAAATATTGACCCGAAAATGTAAAACTACTGCTCCCTTGCCATAAAAAGTCTACTTGAGATGTTCTACGCGTGTGGTTACACATCTTTTCAATATCAGGTAATGTTGATCTTCAATCCATTGACCCCAATATGGATATCTCCTCATAATGGGTAATCTACTTGTTAAGTAGAAGAGTAAGGTATGTCATAATCAGGTCATAGTGACTTTATACTTTAACCTATTGACCCAAAATGTATAGGTGGATGGTTTTGTCCTCTCACTATGGACAATCTACCTCTGACGTTTCATGAGTGTGGCTACACATAATGGAGTAAAGAAAGGCTGAGGATTTTCATTTTCAGATCATGGTGATCTTGCCCTTGAACCTGTTGACCCCAACATGCGCAGGCGTTAACCTCCCATTTTACGTTTAAGGTTTCATGAATGTGGTCACAAATCAGGATGAGAGCGGACATTGTTTTTTATCATTAGTATATTAGTTTATCACCCTTAATCCTTTTTAGAATTTCAATTTCATGCATGTGGCTATAAATCATTAAGAGTGATAGATCGGTCACGGTATTTCATTTTCAAGTCATGCGGACTTCAAACTTGAACCCATTGACCCCAACATGCCTTTACGTTTACGAACTACCTGTGGAGTTTCATGCATTTGGCTTTAAATCTTGAAGTATTGTAGAACTAAGCGGACAAGGTTTTTCATTGTCAAATTATGGTGAAATTGACCTTGAATATATTGACCCTAAATTGACTATAACTTGTATAGGAGTTATCCGCTTACTATGAACTGTTTACCTGAACAGTTTCATTATTGTGACAATAAGGCTTAAAGCTACAGAGTATGTTTATCAATCGATATCTTCCTTGCCGTCGTGTCTTTATTTGTAACTTTATGTTCCCCAGCTCATGTCGATATCGGGTATTTAAGCGAGCAAATATAGCGCATGAAATCATTTACTGTATATACATCAACCAGTGCACATCCTACCTATACACAGGTAACAGTATTTTTGGCAGAAAAAAGTTAGCTTCTTTCGGGGCTCGAACGCACGACCTTCTGATTTCAAATCCGGTGCTCTATCCACTGAACTATAACGCTACTTGAGAAAATAGTATACTAACTACCATTTATTATGAGGCAAAATAACGTAACATATTTGGATGCAACTCAAGACGGATCAATAAATATGTAGTCCATCTTGTCGCACGTGTAAATTAACATTGCCTGTTGTAATACTGTATGTTATCAATATGAAACTAATACTTCGCCTCAAAACAACCATATCTGTTATTTAGCGCTTGATGAGATTGTGTGCGCGTTCCTGTTATTACGTAATTCCTATTTGGAGTTAAAAATGCGACAACATACCAATAAATAGCCGTGGTCTAGTGGTTCAGCGTACATCTTTAAAAACTTACAAGTGCAAGGCTGTGGTTCAAATCCCGTTCCGGGCTACTATTTGTTTTATCACATATATTCTGAAGCCGTATATTTATCGATTTTACCTGTGCGGAGGCTAAATAAAAATGTGAAGTTTTACGCATCGGTTTCAGCTTATAGCCCCGGGTGGAGCTTTCAGCTCAACCCGGGACTAGTGGGCATGAGCGGTAGCTAGCATATTTCATTACCGTTCATGAACAGTCTCAATCAAACCGAGACTGCAATATTTTGTATGTGTCGTGTTCGGCCGTTTCCAAAGGTCAGTTATCATACTCTTTTATATACCGACTTTTGGGGTGTTCGTCGATTTGAAACTACTATTGTTGTTCAGTACGATTCTGGATACATCATGAGATGTTTATTATTTTGTATGTATATCTTTAGTTGGTTTCTCTGGATGTGGACGTTATTGTTAGAGATTTCCTTTTGATGGGATTTAGTTTTGTTTACACTGTCTTGTCTATTTGGGCGCTGAAGACAGGATAATAGCGAGGATTGTGCGTATATAAAATCGATTCAAGCTAACCAGTAGGTCTTATTGCGTACTGACCGTTCCAAGTCGGTAACCCTGTCTTCACCACCCTTTCTGTTGTTTTTTGTCTCTTTCATTGTAGTTTAAAGTCCTTGTTTGCAGTACAGTACGGACCTACGATGCCATTGCGTTCGGACGCTGTGGTTTCTATAGGACCCTATATATCATTTCACATGTGACTCATTCATATTCATGAGTTATTACCAGTTAAAATAGTGACTGTGTAGTTTAAGGAGTTATAAATCAGGACAATTTGTTCACTATCAGATAATTGTGATCTTGTCCTTGAACATATTGACTTTAACATCAGCAAGGTTCATCCTCTCATCGTGGACGACAATATCCTGAGTGTGGCTAAACGTCTTGAAAAGTTACAGAGTAAACAAGGGGTTGTAGTATATTGACTGGAAGACAGATGGGAGGACGGACTGAATCCAGTATACAAGAGTCCAAACGGTTTACTGGGGTTTTATCGTCGGTCTCGATATAAAAATTCAAAGGTTTTAAATGTAATTTAAATTAAATATATCCAAACTGATGTTTTGAAAACAGAATAGATGTGGAGGTATGTCATTTTATTGATTATACTGATGAAACCAAAATCTCGCTTGCCATTGCTACATCGAGTGGCAATACTCAATAACGTTTTAGTGCTAACGTTACAATATAATCAATGTTCCTTTGCATAAATATCTAATATTTTTGTTGTTTTACGACCGTTCACGTCTATTCATGTCTAACAATTGTATAAAATGAATAACACACAAAGGAATTGTCTGATAAAATTGTTATTGATAACGAGTTCACGCATGACGTTGATTTTATTTGATATGACAGGATGTTACTTCAGATTGATTTTATCTGCAAATCGTTATTTGCGCTTTTATTCAGAACAAACGTGCATGTTTTGAATAATAATAGTAAATCAGATATTATGATTTGTGTAGATATTAGATATAGCAGGTGGGTGTGGAGGTTTGTGTTTGTACAAAAAATTAAAATGGAATTACTGATATGCGAATTACCCTTAGGATATGTTGCCTGCTTTTTAATGTATGCTTTTGACTGTTACCTGTGATACGCAAGCGTCATAATCGCTGCTCCCAACTAAATTCCATTGTGTTTATTTCGCCCATTGTTTTCTCGTTTCTCCCATTGTTTTCTCGTTTAGGGTAAAGCGTTTTGTTAGAAACTGGGACCAAACGCCGTTGGTCATGGAATGGTGTGAATATACCTCATTGAAGGTTCCATGCTCACCGTTATATGCATACCATCTTCGGGATGGCTAAAATCGTTGTGCTATAGACATTTTAAATGTTGAGTTATGCTCATCTCGGAGCTAGAGGGCATGGACGGTAGCAAATCTTTTCACTACCGTTCATGAACAGTCTCAATCAAGCCGAGGCTGCAATATGTTTTGTACAAATCGTGTTCGGCGATTTTCAAATGTCTACCCTTAAGTTTCATACTCTTTTGAACTATCAATATTTACAATGTTTTCAGGCCTGTTGCTGTTATAAAGGGACTGGGGTCGGTATCACGATATCTATGTATTTCAGTTGACTGCAGCACTATAACGTTGAGCATTGAGATCAGAAATGCCAGTAGATACGCCGTCGTGATATGACTGCAAAGAGTGGTAGAGGAAACTTTACCTTCACCCCATCCCCACACGCTCCACCCACTATCCATCCAACTCCAGAAACACAAACAAACACATACAACCACACACACACACATATATATATATATGTGTGCATATCTCTTATGTCTACAGGAGTTCAGAGCAACTGAATAATCCTATTGATTTATTTCAATTTAGATTTGTTTTCTTTCTCTAGAAGTGAATTATATAATAACCTACGTTTAACCTGATTTAAAAAGTGATTGATGGGTGACGTTCAAACTTCTAATGGGAATCACCGACGTTGGATCTTACAGCTTACACGTCACACTACACGATCAGAATGTATCGTTGGTATCCACGATGAGCCAGTCAAACAATACGCCGTTACAGTAGATGCACTAACCTGCTTTTGTTGGTTCCACGTTTAAAACTAATTAAAATAGGTAAAACGTTCAAACGCAATGCCCATTTACTTCATTACGATCTCTCACACCATAGTGCAATATACACGAGTGTTGATCTTCACGCAGGACACGTCGATATCGCCTGAAGAGTTGTAGACGGACAAGTACTGCTGCTTTGATGATCTGAACGGGAATGAACGGGCATCCCAATCAGGATTGACCTACTTGCAACAATTCGACGCGTTATCTCCTGGTTGGCTGAACGTCATCAAATGTGCCGAGATCATCATTTCTACATAAACTTCTTTGGAAAAATAACCACCAGTTTTCAACACTGGAAATCTTCATTCAACTTGCTATCTATTCTGAATAATCTACTTTGGACCGATGTAACAACCATCTACAGGGCTCTCTGCAAACAACTTTAATTTTCTTCTGAAAATCTCTCCAATAAGCCTTGTGCGATATGGCGAGGGTAAATGAAAGTTTTATCGATCGATAATCAAAACTGAAGTTTCATATGAAAAATATTTGCCAATCATTTAAAAATCGGAAAATGCTTACTATAATACTGCGAAAATAAGAACTTCGTAGTCAAACAGAATGAAATTAATCGCGTGAGCCCTGGGACGAGTACTCTTATATTGTGCTATGATATGACGAACGACAGTTGAACGACATATTGACAGTTGAACGACAAACATATGAAACTGATATCTAATTATGATATCCAAAATTGTGAAAATATATATCTACTCCAATCTTTAATCGATTTTGTACTCTGAAATTATTATGGCTATCCTAACGAGCTAAACGTTAGAGGTCGAAGTGCGACGACTGATTACCATCATATATATTATATTTTAGCCTACGGTCAGTCAAACTAAACATCTATGTCTTTATAATATTTGAAATATGAACGATGTCTGTTTCAATTTGATTCATAAAACAACATTTTAGGAGATGTTATTTGCTAAGCAAGCAAGTGAATCTACCCATAAATTGAGTTATATTTTACACCAGTAAATCGCACGATGACGTAGGATTTTTTCAAGAGACATGTTTATATTATTATATGAAACTGTCTCTTCGGAATTGTTGAACCAAACAAAGCAAATATATCATACTCACTGAATAACATACTGTATTACAAAGTTGATCACACCCCCTGGCGACGGCTGTTAAAAGCGGAACATGAAGGGCACACTACAATCATTCTTCTTGTTTTCCTCCAACAATATGTTGTAGCAAGAACCTGTCTATTTTGTTACGGTAAAAGTAATTCCTATAAAGGTTCTATAAGAAAACATATTTTATTTCAAAACAACGAGTTTCAATAAAAGGAATTATAACAATTAAGGAAAATGGTGCAAATGGAAATCACAGCCCCGAAACGCAATAGCAACGTAGACCCTCACTGTAACACAAACGAAGATCAAATTAATTATACCATACACATGCAATACACAACACAAAAAGCGTTTCGCCAGAAACTAAATTAATCAAATTGCAGACGCTTCATTCTTATTTACTATTATAATACGCAAAATGTTCGGCATATAATAGCCAGTGATGTGATAGTGGGTACCCGGTGGCCCTGTTAGCTCAATTGTCAAACGAGCGGTACGAGTAGCTCCCTCGCCTGACGAATGGTAGTTCTACGACTAGTCGGCCCAGTGTCAGTATATAGTAACTTTGTGGCGTATCATGGCATGTGTCTACGGCTTTGTATTTGTTTCTTTTGAATTACGTTTTATCTTGGTTGACTGTGTTCTGTGATCCCTACATTTCCTGTTCGACTTTATCCTAATTTTATTAATGAAACTGAGATCGGTTTGGTGTCTTGCTTATCAAGCGAGGATCACTTTGGTATAAAATACATATTGTAGTATGGTCGGTGATATTTGCTTTGACAAATACAGAGCAATAAATCGTCTAATTTAGGGTAACTAAAGGGGCGTGGCTATACCGTACTACAACTACCAGATATTGGAATTTAGAGTACGGTCACTATGACGTCACAGTGTTACTAAGTACACCATGCTACAACAAAGATAGAGTCCGGCTCAGCTCGTTGGTTATTTAAACAAACTCGACGCCCATCTCGGTGTTTAAATAAGCAAACTCGCTGAGACCAGACTCTATCTATTATTTAACCGTTTGTACACATACATGTGCTAAGATCGAAGGATCATAGTGAGTTGTACCGCTACTTGTGATATGTATTTTTATTTAATAACTTTACTTTTAGACATGGTATTGTTTTTCATTTAGTAATCGCATCACGGATTTTCTGCTTTGCTTCATCATGTTTATTTGCTATGAAAGTAATTGTTTGTTTCCGGCAGAAAATGTTGTTAAAACGACAATGTCACATTATGTTTCGTATTTGATTGCTTCGCTTTTTTTTCTATTGATAAATATATTTGTTCTCCGTGTTTTCTCTGGTTGTTAGAACACTCGAATACACCAAACAGCCCCACCAAGTCCCATCCCCTAGAATTAGTTCGATGCACAACATTCAAATTTTGAAGATGCTTCAATTTGCAAAGCTACAACTTCATTATTTGCAGAATTTTGCGTCAATGTGTTCTTTCGGCAATTGAAGTAAATAAGCATACGCGTTACACTAACTTGTTTATCAAGCAATAATGCTTCAAGTTCATTGAACTCTACATAATGAGTCGCAAATACTACAAGATGAACTATATTATTGCATGTATGTTTTAGGTTTATGTCTTATCATGATTTACGACTTCAAGATAATACTTCTGAAGGATGTTTTAATATGCTGTAAAAGTAAATGCAAAGGTCGAACCTAAAATGCAGCATTCATAGAAGTCAACCAGCCAAAAACAACAATAAAATGGATATAAAGAAGCAAAGTATGCAACGCCATCAACATAAAATGAGTGACAAGAACGCTACCGCCATGGAACGGTCATTATCAAAAAAGCCTATGCTGCATACAAACTTATTCTAACCCTATTGTCATCCCACGTAAACGGGATAAATGCCGGCCATGCTATATCAGATACAATATTAAACAACTGCTTTTAAGTTTAACCTGGGCCAGGACAGGCCCTAAGTACAACTACCATTCGTCAGGCGAAGGAGTGACTCGTATCGCTTGTATGACAATTGAGCTAACAGGGCCACCGGGTACCCACTATCACATCACTGGCTATTATATGCCGAACATTTTGCGTATTATAATAGTAAATAAGAATGAAGCGTCTGCAATTTGATTAATTTAGTTTCTGGCGAAACGCTTTTTGTGTTGTGTATTGCATGTTTATTGTATAATTAATTTGATCTTCGTTTGTGTTACAGTGAGGGTCTACGTTGCTATTGCGTTTGGGGGCTGTGATTTCCATTTGCACCATTTTCCTTAATTGTTATAATTCCTTTTATTGAAACTCGTTGTTTTGAAATAAAATATTTTTTCTTATAGAACCTTTATAGGAATTACTTTTACCGTAACAAAATAGCCCATCAGTACACATACCATTCATAAGCATCTTGAAAAAGCTGATAACGTTTGACGTCATACAGCGCAAGCTAAATGACGTACGCAATGACTTAATTGTTTGTCACGTGACTATTAATGTATTTAAATATACTGTACCTCGCAGAACTTGGCATACGGGGGCGCCCAGTGGAATTGAATTGAATTGAATTGGATTTTATAGTCGCACCAACAGCTAAGGTCATATGGCGACTTTCCAGCTTCCATTGGTGGAGGAAGACCCCAGGTGCCCCTCCGGGCAATTTTCGTGCACGGGCGGGCACCTGGGTAGAACCACCGACGTCCCGCAAGCCAGCTGGATAGCTTCCTCACATAAAGATTCATAGGTCCCTGAGGGATCGAACCTACAGCGGTGAGGGGCAAGTGATTTCAAGTCAGAGACGTTAACCACTCGGCCACGGGCGCCCCGGCGCCCAGTGGAACAGCCTGTAAACATTTCAGCCTGATTACCATGACCTCCGAGATAATATATGGTGCCCCCACAATAGCGTAAACAATGGGGTTATTGTTGTGTTAGAATCGAAATAATAAATAAATACGTACCTATATTTTATCGGTGAATAAATACAGTTAGGTAGTTCAGAGTCGGAGTAATTAAATCACGAGTGCGTTAGCACGAGTGATTTAATTACTCGCATCCGAACGACAGGTACGTATTTGTTATTTCTTAAATATAAGTAAAATTAAAACAAACGAATGAGCATGTATATATGAATACAAAAAAGCAAGGAAAATTGACATTGTGATAGCAGTAAGGAACTTGACGTTCTAGCCGAGTATTCATTGTTTAACTTATTAATTGTGTATAGAGGATGCATAAGCACCGAGAAGAGTGAGAACACCTACAATAAAGGGAAGTAGGGGTCTGTTTAAGAGAGGTCGTTTAAGATATAAAACATCTCATAACTCTATAAATGTCATGTTGAAAAGCAAAACAACACACTACTATTTAAACTTGTTTCTACTTCCGAATGTTTTACGGAATGTTTCCTGTTATTATGTCTTTTATTATTATACGTAAGATATAAAACAAATGTTATACTGTCTCAAGACAATTTGAACAATATTGGCATTTTTCAATCGTCCAGTGCTTTTTTTTTGTATACTCATAAAATATGAAAAATCCAACGACGTGTACAACAATCGACTTAAGTTAAAATATATGTTAAAAAACTTAATCCTTTCTTTAATATACAATGACAACATGTTTGAAGGATGTGAACGAAATGCAACGCTATTACCATAACAAATGGACTCCGAACAATATGTTCTTTAAAGCAATTTGTGGTACAATGTTTATTTTTGATCGCCGATTCAAACGACATCAATAAGTCTTGCCTCGTTAAAATAACTAAACAATGCTTTTAAACCTATTATCCTGTTAATATTCATTTGAAAGCATAATAGTATTTATTAATGTGGGATGATGTAACACAGGTGCGTGCTTTTTAATATTTTTCCAGATCCCTTATATGAATTAATTGTATTCTTATCTCGATGTTAGCCATATTCACTTTGTTCTGAGTTTTGAGTGCCATTGTTAGATATTCATTCATCAAAGGTCCCACTCAATGAACACATCTTTCAAATGGATTCATGGATATATTTTCGTTTAAAATGTTTTTAAATATCGTTATAGTGACAACTAATTCCTCGGGGAAAATACTGATTTGATGTTAAGGAAATTTAAGATGACCTCAGCCTAAATCCTAAAGCGTTCGTTAGCCTGTGATGTTTTGTCTTCAATCGTGCTTTGTCGTACCCATAACGATATATTCTCACGTTGCTCAGACATCTGTCAAAGTACTAAGTGAATTATTAGTGATTTTCTATGTTATGTATTATTACATACGTATATATTCATGGTCATCTCTGTGTTCAACTTATATCTTTTATTAATGCTGCTTAATCGGTTAGATGTTAAACTGACGGAATTACATTATTTGCAATGTACTGGCTTGTCAGTAGAGTAAACGTGAAGTTTGATGAAGCTTAGAAACCGGTTTTAACCCCCAGCGTCTATTTTGCTATTTACCGTTACAAGACGGTAACACTATTGCCAACCCTTTTTAGTTCATTCACTCTGAGCATATATTCCATGTATCTGTTGTTTACAATGGGTGCTTTCGGAGACTGATTTCTGTGAAGTGTAAAGTTCGTACTTTTCTATTTCCTAATTGGTTTTCTTATGTATTTATGTATTTCTGTCGGTAATCATATTAATCATCATATTAACAAACAAGTAAGTAAAAGAACTCAATCATGCAAAACACATTTTAGATGAAATTGGCTAGCTAATCTCCATATCAGATGCATGTCTTTATTTGATTAACGACGTTTAGAAGTTAATATTAGAGTCTGGTTAAAATCTCAATCTGAATCGTGCCAAAATAGCTTTACCTCAGGCGAAATAAATGTTCTGGAACTAAAGTTACGATACCCACTAGAACATATATCCTACAACAAACTAAGTAGAGCTTATATAAAATGACGCTTGTCATAGTATTGCAAGCAACATGTCCCTTTGTCAATGGGATTAGCCAAGTGTCCCTCATGCTCGCTTGCCACAGTATTGCAACGTACATTTTCCTTCAAATGGACTATGCTATGTTTCAACGCAGGCAAGGTTCAGTGGTGGGGGTGGGAAATGGGCACCCTAATATCTGAGAAGTTATGAACATGCACGTGGGGTAAAAATCTCCTAATCTAAATATTCTGTATCCGCCCCTACAACGGACTAAAATGTTATCGGATGGGGTGTTTGTGTTTGGAAAATGTAAACATAACTAGCATGAATCTGTTTTTATCTACTTACAATTTATCATTCTTACAGTTCATATTGTTGAAAAGGGGTTTTAAATACAAAAAGCAACATGTGACTTGTTTTAAAGTGACATTATTGTATTTTCCCAAACAAAATGCCGATAATGCGAATGCCCACACCTAGTTATCGCGGGATTTAATCAACTCTGAGATGTTATCTCGAACGATTGTGCTAGTTTTGTCATGCATCCTACGAGAATCTCCAACGCTTCTTACTTGCGTGTTAAGTACTGGATGTGCGAAGAAGATAACTTTTGAGTGATTATACTGATGTTTAGGATGGTACTAATTTGTGCTAATTATATCCTTGTCCTGGTGGTAATAGACATGATAGATGGCCATATTCTCATCTCAAACACTAATGTAGAACCTCTGCAGTACCATAGTAGACAACTTGGTAAGACGTTGCAAGGAGCTTTATTTAGAAACTAGAACATATACCTAAACGCAAAACTAGGGGCATGACAGAGCACAAACGAACTAAAATAGTACTAATAATTTATGAAATGCATTCGCAAATACATTACGTTGACATTCCTTTTTTATTTAAAATGGCTTTATATGAAACGTGTAACCTGTACGGGGATAGTGGTATTGTTCATGGGTGGATGGGGTAGCTGTACTAACAGTACTTAAGATAATCATATTAAAACAATTGTTAACTGATGTTATACCTATATTCACAAGGAACACTCACAGTAAAATATCCTTCTGCTTTCACTAGCGCCTCCTTCCATTCCCCGTATTTTCTCACTCTCTACAATATGCTTTATTTAGTGTTGAAGACAAATATATGTATGTGCGTAGATGTACTGCAGCCTTATGCAGATATCTGTACAACCTAGAAGCCTACAAAAATAACAGAAACTTGACTTAGTTAGCATATTTCACTACCACTCATGAACAGTCTGAATCAAACCGAGACTGCAATATTTCGTATGTGTCGTACTCGGCCGTTTCCAAAGGTCCATTATCATACTCCTTTTTCTTTTAGACTTCACTCTATCTCTTTTGTGTGGCAAAAGCTAATGGAACGCGTATTTGTCTAGACAAAAGAAGTTGGATTATTATATTTAATTTAGGAGATTTATGTCGGTCTCTGTTGGGAGTGACAAGGATGCTTATTTGGAAAGAGGATTACAAATCCCCGTAGGTTTACATGACATGGTGATTTTCTGGTTGAGCGAAATTAAACAGTCCACGCATCAAAGACACGTAAATATTAATAAATAAAAGTAACATCATTGGTTCTTTTAACTATGATAATTAAAAATACAAGACATCAATTTGTTCTCATACACAGGAAAAATATCTAGGCATGAATTTTTTATGTTTTACATATGTGATACATATGCATTCCACATATGTATTTCATATGAAAGTAACACATATGTAATACATATGAAAATATATTTTGCTAAAATATATTAAAAATAAAAAAGGATGTTAAACCATTTTCTACAATATTCCACCATTTGTTTTTAAAAATACTTCATGTATTTCAGGTATAAGTATTTCATATGAAATACATATGTTTACATTTCATATCTGGTACAGGTGTATTATTTTAACATGAAACATATATGAGTTACATATGTAACACACATGTACCATTTACATATGTGACACATATGTAAATAACATGATGTATATATGAAAGACACATGCATGTAATAAGAAAGTAATGATATCTAAAAGAACAAGACCATAGCAAAGTGACAATCTCCCTGACAATCGCTCAATCAGAGTTATGCCTGTATTACCATACCTTAGCCTTTCATCTAAGCTAAAGGCTCAATTGAGCTATTGTAACACATTTCGTCCGACATTTGCGTGCGTTCATCTGTCAATATTAACTAAATTAAAACACATTTTGGAGTTTCTGGGTGTTAAACCCATCACAGATGACCGGTATTACTAAACCAGTCCAATTATTTAGCATATTATTCTCGAAAAAAACAGAGCCGATTTTAAGGGGAAAATTTTCCAAAAATGATCGATACATCATAGGCTATAAGCCTGGCTATGTGGGTTTGTTATATATACATCTGTAGAAGTAGACATAAAAGTCGAACAGGGCACGAACCATTTAAGGGCCACAGTCAACCACAAATACACTAAGAAATAAACAATAATTACAAAGATGAATAGAAGGCAAGATGTGACATCAATAACATGAAAGGTTTGACAATATGGCCACAGTCTTGAAATGGTCAGTGGTAAAAAAGACCGCTGGGGCTTTAAACCATGTTTACACAGGAAAAATGTTGTGACATATGCCACATATGTATTACTTTCTTATTACTTGAATGTTTCTTTATATACATCATGTTATTTACATATGTGCCACATATGTAAATGGTACATACATGTATGTGTTACATATGTAACTGATATATGTTTCATGTTAAAATAATACACCTGTACCACATATGAAATGTATACATATGTATTTCATATGAAATACTTATACATGAAATACATAAAGTATTTTTTTAAAAAAATGGTAGAATATTGTAGAAAATGGTTTAACATCCTTTATTATTTTTAATATTTTTTAGTAAAATATATTTTCATATGTATTACATATGTGTTACGTTCATATGAAATACGAATGTGGAATGCATATGTATCACATACGTAAAACATAAAAATGTCATGCCATTAAAAGCATTGTTGTTTTGCATATAGCGATCTTATGGATAATTAATGTCATACATTAAAAGTACGTTGGGGCAAAAACCAGCCCCACTCCAAGGGTCAAAGATTTTAGTAAGAGATAGTAAAACAATTTGAAATAACAAATCTCTAAATCTTTTAATTCGCTACGCATGAAACATCTATTTGGCACGAATATCATACTTGTAAAAGATTTATTTTATTCAAAGAAGTGGAACGTTACCGTGAAAATAGCCATAAGTCTACGAAGGATCTACTATGAGTGTTTATTCAATATAAAATGAAATAAATAGAGTTGAATACATTATACTTTTCATTTACCTTTCTTGCAACGCCTGTTTTTTATATTTCTATCCAGGCCTAACATATACTATTGAGAATATACGGTGCTTCGGGTGACGTTGTAAAAGTTGCATTCATCAAACGCCGTAGTTTATTCACACTTGAACTCCTTTCCTGCTTTGAATTTATTTGACGATGAGCCGTTAAATTCATCTACAATGTTAATTATGTCTGCAGAATTGTTACACATATGTTGTGTTTATTATATATGTTTCTGGTAGAAGACATTTTTATTATGACACATATCAATTGATGTGAAAACCTTAGAGAATAAAACTGTAATGGGATTTGAGACAGCCTTCAAGCGTTATAATGCCTATCAATGCTGCCTTGTTGGTTAGAGAATAGTTCATGGCGGGGATTTCTTTATGTACACTGTCCTGTTTAATTGGGATGGCAGTAGGGTAAGTGTGAGGTTTGGTGCACCCTAGAACCTGGTTTAAACCCCAGCGTCCTTTTTGCCACGGACCGTTCCAAGGCGGTAGCCCTATTGTCAGCCCTTTTTGTGTTTGTGACGTCATATGCCTCTATTATTACTATTGCCACTATTGTTTGTCTTTTTGCGTGTTTTGGGGTTAACTGTGTTCTGTGAAAGCTGCATTTTTCTGTTCGATTTTTATACTTACTTTTATTAAGGATACTAAGCTGTATTGGTAAGTTTCCTTCGAGTCGAGCAAAGCACAATAACAGCGCACTTTTCGATTTATTTTCTGTTCAAAGAATAAATAACCCCGTTAGATCACGCAGCGATTGTAAAACTGGATACAATCGTGTACTTATTTTCTCAATAACCGTTCGTGGAGCTTTAAGAAAAAGTATCGTGCATTAAGGCAATGGTTCATTGCTAGTAAGTGTGTAATGATTAACGATTAACGTATCAGATATGCATCCCTCGATACACCAGCTGACTCTACTGTGAAATATACACAAATAATTATCTGCCCATGTTCATGTTTATTAGAAAAAACATTGACATTGTCATAGAATTGTCCTTTGCATCTTTGAGATACGATGTATTTTTTAGACAATTGTGTGTTACAATATAAACCACGCCAACGGCAGTGTATGCTTTAGACGCGTAGTGTTTTCCTGAACCGGTACTTCGGTTATTGTGCGATCCCAATGCACAGCTAAAAGATCATGTTTTCATATATTTCTTTCAGGGTAAAGCTTTGGTTCACAGATTTTGAAGTTTGCAAGATACAATATCCTAAGGGTGGCTTATAAAAGTTAAACAGTTGCGTTTCAATCGAGATAGGGTTGTGTTATTTTGTTTAAACTTTGTCGGTATGCTGTAAATACATTTAACTATTTGGATTTTGGTTTTTCATCATGTTTG
The DNA here is from genome assembly GCA_037043455.1 of Cyrtodaria siliqua. Taxonomy (NCBI): domain Eukaryota; kingdom Metazoa; phylum Mollusca; class Bivalvia; order Adapedonta; family Hiatellidae; genus Cyrtodaria; species Cyrtodaria siliqua. The sequence goes on from JAWPHD010014072.1 coordinate 47,846, forward strand.
TATTATAATCAACTTTTCATGTTCATTTCATTGATTTTAAAATAACAACTGACATAGGTACATAAAACAGTTAATTATGTTAATTCTTAAGTCAATGCTCCTAGCCAAAAATACAGTTTACAAGAGGGGACAAAACAATTCCCATGCAGCTGTCCACATTGTTCAAAACATTCCCCGATGCACATTTTTCCTGGCGACTATAAATGGCGGATGTTATGAAACTGTAACGTTATTACGTCGATTTTGGCCTCAACATTATTTCTTCGAAATTTCATCTGCCTCCGTTGAGAAATGTGAATACCTGGTATTTGATCAAAAAACACTGCAACCTTCTGTAACGTACGACATGACGTTTTAAGACGTTTCTGTGACAAAATGTATGACAAATAACCACTTAAATATATTTTAATGGAAAATTTATGATTACTTTTGTTTATATTTGCATTTATGATTGAATGAAAAAATCCGTTCGCTTTAAATTGAAAACCTAAACCTAGCAAAGTAGTTCGTTTTTTAATGTGTATTAACACCGTGCGCAGCGTCTGATGATGTTATACCATTCTTCACGCGGAACATTCACGGTATAATAACCCTCTGCTTTCACTAACGCCTCCTTCCATTCCCCATATTAGCTCACCTTCTACATTATGCCTTAAGTATGCGTATGTGCGTAAATGTACTACATTTTCGAGCTGATGATGGAGATATTTGTATAACCATGTATCTGAAGCTCAGTTAAAGTTGCTTATGACTATACCCTGTTTAGCTTAAATAATTTCCCTAGAAGCCGTCAAAATAACGAGGAAGGTGACTTACACACTCTAATTCTCTTTTGTGAGGCAAAACCTAATGGAAACGTATTTGTCCAGACATAATCATAATAATAAAAATGTGATCCTAATATATTGGAGATTTATGTTTATCTCAGTTGTAAATGACAGCGATGTTTATGTAGAACGAGAATTGAAAATACCCGTAGGTATTAATTAGTTTAAATGGCAATGTGAGTAAGTTTCTTGTCGAGCAAAATTAAACAATTCACACATAAAAGAATGAATGAATGAATGAATGAATGGTGTTTTACGGCACGTCGACACAAAAATAGGTCATATTGTGCGCAAAAACTGATGAATGATGAAGAAATGAAGTATTAATTAAACATTATAGTAAATATATAAAGATAAAACTATTAAAAAAATAAGGGATGATAAGGTGTAATATAAACTATGTATGTAAATCAACAAATGCCCGTCAACGGGTATATAAACAAGTAAATATATATAAGAACACATTATAAGGATTTATATAGTCTGTTCTCTTTTAGGAAATCTAAAACAAGACTAAAACCTATAGTATCAAATAACTCTTTCATAGTATTAACATTGTAGAACCCTTGACGCATAGGATCAAAGTCTACACATTCCAATAAGATGTGTTTGACCGTTAACGGTGCAAAGCTGGGTATACATTCTGGTAATTGCTCAGCTTGTAATAAATATGAATGAGTATAACGTTTATGCCCTATCCTGCGCCGGGCTAGCAGAAATTCTTCTCGACGAATGGGTCTACTAGAAGAACGCCGTTCTCCAAGTCACGGTTTAATTGAATGGAGTTTATTGTTAACTGACAAATCCCAAGCGGCTTGCCAAGAGTTACGAATAAATGTGTTAATACATCTTTTAAAATCAGTATAAGGGAATTTAGTATTATATATATGTAAACCTAATGCTGCTGTAGCAGCACTATCAGCTCTAACATTACCACGTATTCCTACATGGCTTGGAAGCCAGCAGAAAATAATAACAGTATCCACTATAAGAGAATTGTACTTTTCTAAAAGTTGAAGCACAACTGGGTTATCATGTTTCATATTACCCAGTGCTTGAAGAGATGAAAGGGAATCAGAAAATATTACAAAATGGTCATCATCAGATTCCTGACTATAATTTAAAGCAAGTTCAATTGCCTTAAGTTCAGCTGAAAAAATAGAGGCCTTGTCAGGCAGACGGCTCTTTATCCTGTGTTTGTGAATAACAGCTGCTGCAGCTACCTTGTCTCCATCTTTAGAACCATCTGTGTACATATGTTGAAAGTTGCTGTATTTCGATTTAATTTCATTAAGAAATATAAAAATATCGGACAGGGAAAGCAGCATTCAAGGACGACAGTCAACCACAAAACACAAAAACAAACACGCAAACAGACAAACAAGAAGGCAAAAGTAATAAAAAATGCAAACGACATCACAAACACAAAAGGGTTGACAATAGGGCTACCGCCTTGGAACGGTCAGTGGCAACAGAGGCCACTGGGGGTTTAAACCTTAAATTTGCTTTGAAAGTAGGGTCTATACTGGATTTGTTATTATTACAAAGATCAAAAATAATTGTTGGTGTTTCCAAAGTCCACGGTGGAATTTGTGGTACTTTGTACTTGGCAATCAAATTTAGGTCGATTTCAGTGTCTCTTAATTTTGGTTTAATACGAAGACCAAATGATCGAATGGCCTTCGGTTTTCGATCAAAAAGAGGTTCATAACTTGGATTAAAAACATTATCGAAAGTTGGGTTTGAAGGGTTAGACTTTAATTTAATGGCGTATTGAAGAGCTAATTTGTCCCGTCTATGAGACAGTGATGGTTCATTAGCTTCAACATATACTTTCGGCTGGTGATGTACGAAAGTCACCTAAGGCGAGTCGTAATCCTTGATTAAATATATGGTCGAGCATCTGCAAGTACGACTTGCGAGTCGATCCATATACCATCGAGCCGTAGTCCAGCTTGGGTCTGATAAGAGATCTGTAAAGTCGCAAGAGGACTTTTCGATCTGCTTCCCAATTAGTGTTTGCAACAACTTTAAGTAAGTTAAGAGCTTTAAGGCATTTGGCGATCAAGTATTTAAGGTGTGGTATAAACGTTAATTTATGGTCGAAAATAAGACCTAGGAATTTTGTCTCATCCACTACTGGTATTGGTGACCCATCCAGTGTTAGATGAGGGTCTTCATGATGTTTAAGAAGTTGACAAAAGTGCATACAATTAGTTTTAGATTTAGAAAATTTAAAACCATTTTCATCAAACCAGGTCTGAAGTTTATTGAGACATTGTTGTAATTGTCTCTCGATAGTATTCATGTTTTTTGCACGATAACGTATAACAAAGTCGTCAACATATAGAGTAATACTCGTTCTATTGATTAAGTATGACAGGATAATTAAAACTAGCAGACCGCTTCTTTGTTCTCAAAGACCTGACATATTGTGTTGCTCTAAAAGAAAAACACAATAGCAAAGTGAACATTACCACTGACACTGGCTCACTCATATCAGTGTTATACATTTATAAGCGTACATTAGCCTTTCGTCGAAGCTAAATACCAAATTGAGCTATTGTAAACCCATTTCGTCCGTCTAGCAACATTAACCTAAATACTTTGTGTGATTCCTAGGTGGTGCTAACCCATTCAAGGTGATCGTTGTTACTAAAACAGTCCAAACGATTAACATTTTATTCTTGAAAGCAATTGGACCGACATTAAGTGGGTATTTCTTTTCAGAAATGATCGATACATCCTAGGCTATACACATAGCCACGTGTATGTGTTTCTTTAGTTAGTTTCTCTGGATGTGGACATCATAGTTAGAGAATTCTTTTTGATGGGATGTAGTTTTTGGCTGAAGCGATTTTTTTATTATTCATACAACTCTAAAAGTAGATATAAAAGTCGAACAGGAGCAGGATATGTAGCATTCAAGGAACTCAGTCAACCAAAAACACACATACAAACACACATACAAACACACAAACAAACAAACTATAATTACAAAAATGAATAAAAGGCACGATATGCCATCACAAAAATATCAGAGTTGGCAACAGGACTACCGCCTAGGACTATTTTTTGTTGGGAAGAGGCCGCTGGGGCGTTAAACCAGGCTCAAAAATGCACCAAACCTCACTTTTACCCTATTGTCATCCCAATAAAACGGGTCAGAAAAAGATATATCCGCCAGGTTATATTCTCTAATAAACAAGGTAGCATTAATATGCAGTATAAATATAACACAATGATGTTCATGTATATATGAAAATATAATACAAATGCACAGAAAGACACAAAGCAAATACTCTAAAACAACTTGGTCGACGTATGTTTGCATGCTACTTCTCCGTGACTGAATAATCGATTGTGGGAGTAAAGAGAATAACAGGAATTACAGCGGTACGATCTGTGTGTCCCAATATTGTATTTACAGTATAAGAAAACTGTAGACAATCTTCTACACACAAACTGCTGGTCCATTTTATATTTTACATTTACGTGGCCTTAACGTCTGTTTTAATAGTTCTATCCAGGCTTAACATACACTATTGAAAATCACTAATTTGGAATCAGTGCTTTGGGCGACGCTGTAATAGTTGCATTCATCAAACGTCATAATTTATTCACACTTGAAATCCATTCTACCGTGTTAATTATGTTTTCGGAATTGCTACACATTCTTTCTGTTAAAGGGAATGTAGCGACACAGCCAAACAAACTCTATTACTCAGAATTCTGAAAAACTTGAAAGAATTATCAAAATCGGATGATAAACAAAAAAGATATGACCATTTAAAGGTTGTTTTAAAACAAATATGGGAGCCGCCATTTTTAGAACTATGACGTCATAGTTACCATATATGGAATATTGATAAATATCATTTAAAACGAAGAATATCACTGCAAATGAATGATTTTTTTTTACTGGTGATATAAATCATTATTGCCATTAAGTATTACATATTTTTCATACAGTTGCTGTCATTTTTTCCCTATAAATCAGTAAATTTTCATATTTATAAATATTCCATATATGGTCATTTAGAACGGTGATGTCATAGCTCTCAAAATGGCCACTTCCATATCCGTTTTAACAGAAACTTCAAATGATCATATCTTCTTTGTTTATCATCCGATTTTGATAATTCTTTCACCCATATTAAAGTATTTCAGAACTCTCAATAATAAAGATGGTTTGGCTGTGGCGCTACATTCCCTTTAAGTGTGTATTTCTTTGATCGAGGAGATGTTTATCATAGCAAATATCAATTGATGTCAAGACCACAATTAATACAACTATAATGGAATTTGAGACAGCCTTTAAGTGTTATACTACGCTGTATTGGGAAATTCTGTAAGTTTTTTTCCAGTCGAGTAAAATATAATTAACAGGACATATTTCGATTTATTTTCTGTTCAATCGCACAGTGAAAGACTGGATACAATATTGTACTTATTTTCTCAATAAAATGGAACCTCTCACATTGATCAAATTAAATAAGCGACTTTCCGTTGAGCTAAATGACAAATCAACACCAAGAGTGCATTACGGCGGTGGTTCATTACTCGCAAGTGGATAATGATTGACGAGAAAAGTATCAGATATGCAAATCTCAAACATCCCTCGATACACGAGCTGACTCTAATGTGAAATATACAGAATTAGATTTAACATAAACATTGGCAGAGAATCATGAGAATTAGACAAGTGTCTGCCCATGTTTATTTTTTTAGAATAAGCATTAACATTGACAGATAATTGTGATGTACACTGACATTTGAGAAAAGATATCTCCTTTAGACAATATGTGTGTTACAATATAAAATGCACCCAAGTCAGTATGTGCTTTAAACGCGGAGGGTTTTCCTGAAATGGTTGTTTGGTTTTTGTGCGAGCCTTATATATACACATATTCAAAGCTGTACATCAATAATAGTGATTGCTTTTGCGTATCTCCTTGTTTAATATTTAAATTAAAAAAAAATCATGTTCTCAGTTTTTTCAAGGCAGAGTTATGGCTCACAAAGTTCGTAATTAATTTACAAGATACAATATCCTCAGGGTGGCTTATAATAACTAAACAGTTGCGTTTCGTTTGAGATAGAGTTTTGTTATATTTGTTTCAGCTTTGTCGGTATGCTGTCAATACATTTAACTATTTGGATTTATGGTTTCAGTTTATGCTGTACAAAAACAAATGACAATCACCAAACATAAGCAATAGTCGTCATTAAATTAAGATGCAAGTTACATTGTTTAGCATTTTTAAACAAAGGTTATCTCTGAGCGTTAGAAAATATGTATCTTGGTGGACAGTAAATGTGTATAGTTGCCAATCGAAACGTGTACTTTTAAGAGTTGAACTGTGGTTCGTAGACTGTCGTTATGATGCTAGCAGAGCCAGATTACGATAGTTGTTGAAAGAAAACGATTATATCCATATAATATACCTCATATTCAATAAGATGGTGTAAGTCTAAACGTCGAATGATGATGGTGGGACAATTTGACAACCTTTTTATTTGTTTAGTAAAAATGTTATTCGTGTATTTTCGTTTTGTATAATGTTCTTATTATAATAGGGTTTTCATGTAATTTTCATTTATTTGAAAATAAACAACTGACGTAGGTACATAAGACACTTAATTATGCTAATTCTTAAGGTAATACGTCTAGCCAAAAATACAGTTTACGAAAGGAACAAAATAATTCTCATGCATCTGTCCAAATTGTTCAAAACATTCCCCGATGCACATTTTCCTGGCGATTCTAAATGGCGGATGTTATGAAACTGTGACGTTATTACGTCGATTTTGATACCGCCCACGACATTAGTACTGCGAGATTTTATCTACCTCCGTTGAGAAATATGTGAATATCTGGGATTTGATCAAAGAGATTTGCAACCTTCTGTAACGTTGGACATGACGTTTTAAGACGTTTTTGTGATAAAATATGTGATAAATAACAAATATAATATAACCACTTCAATATATTTTAATGGAAAAGTTATGATTTTTTTTTGTTTATATTTGCATGTATGATTGAATCGAAAATCCGTTCGCTTTAAATTGAAAACCTAAATCAAGCGTCTGATGATACTATACCATTCCCACACGGAACACTCACAGTTTAATATCCCTCTGCTTCCACTAACGCCGCCTTCTATTCCCCATATTACCTCACCTTATACATTATGCATAACGTGTTGATGACAAATATACATATGTGCGTAAATGTACTGCGTTTTCGAGCTGATGATGGAGATATTTGTATAACTATGTACCTGACGCTCAGTTAAACTTGCTAATGACCTATACCCTGTTTGGTTTCAATAATGTCCCTAAAAGCCGTCAAAATACCGAGAAACGTGACTTACACACTCGTCTTCTCTTTTTTGAGGCAACATCTAATGGAAAACGTATTTGTCCACACATAATAAAAACGTCATTATCCTGATATCAAGAAATACATTGGAGATTTATGTTTGTCTCAGTTGTAAATGACAACGATGTTAATGTAGAAAGAGGATTACCGTAGGTATTACTTAGTTTAAATGGCATTGTGATAAAATGTCTTGTCGAGCAAATTAAACAATCCACACATCAAAGAGGCGTGAATATTAAAAAATTTAAATAATATCACTCGTTTAATATAGATATAAAAATCGAACAGTAAAAGTGACATTGAAGGACGACTGTCCACCACAAACACAAACAGGGACAAAGAAGACATTAAAGATGAATAAAAGGCCAAATAAGACATCACAAACAAAAACAGATTGACAATAGGGATATCGCCTTGGAACGGTCAGTGGCAAAAAAAGGCCGCTGGGGGTTTAAACCAGGTTCTAGGGAGCACCAAACCTCACATTTACCCTACTGTCAACCCAGTAAAACGGGACAGTGTAAATAAAGATGTCCCCGCCATGAACTGTTCTCCAACCAACAAGGCAGCATTATTAGGTAATATAAGTAAAACACAAAGATGCTCGCGTATATATAAATATAAAAAAAACAATAGCCTAAAAAGCCACAAAGAAGGTACGCAATGACTTGGCAGAAGCAAGAGCAACAAGGGCACGATAAGAAAAGACTGCAGACAAACATCTAACGTCACCGTCCTTTTGGGCTTTAGGTAGACGTCATCATACGGTCCACAGCCGGTCCGGTCATCGCACAATTAAAGAGGAAAGTGGCGAACTGTATATGGGTCCACCACCAAGCAAGAGGTGCGTTGCAAAATGATAGGATCATAACCGCTTTTGATAACCTTTTAACAAGTTTAACACACACAGAAACAAAGAACAAATTTAAAGATGAATAATGCCAAATTAGACATGACAAACACAAAAAGGTTACTGCCTTGGATCGGTCAGTGGCAAAATAGGCCGCTGGGGGTTTAAACCAAATTCTACGGAGCACCAAACCTCACATTTACCCTACTGTCAACCCAATAAAATGGGACAGTGTACATAAAGAAATCCCCGCCATCAACTATTCTCTAATCAACAAGGCAGCATTAATAGGAAATATAAGTAAAACACAAGATTGTATATAGCGTAGAGAAGTCATAAGTGCTTATAGATGAAACTTGACGTTTATTGCAAATGGTATCAAGAACGTCTCCTGAAGTTTTAATAGACCAAAACAAATTAATCCCAGAGTTTTCATACGTTTTAGCACAATAATGTTTAACGTGATCTTTAACGGCAGTAAGACAAAAAGTTAAAAGTGTGGAGAGGTTTGTGGTGGTGCAGGCACTAGAATTCGAAATAAAGCGGGCTTTATACGGATTTCTATGTAATTTAGGAATCCAGTACATAACTGGCAGTTTGTTCTGTTTTTCGTCTACCCCAGGCCTGAAAGTAGTGCACCGAGTGATATGTGTGGAAACAACATCATCCTCAGTAGATTGAACTGGAGTATACGAATTAGTGCTAATGAGTTTCAGAAACATTTACGTTATGTAGGCGACAACAATAATTACTTTATCAGCAGAAACTAAAACAAATTTATTATGAAATTCTTGAATTTCCGATGTTAAATTACGAAAGGAAAACCTAGGTCTCGGAGGAAGTAAAGATGGGGTACCATAATAAACGTTAATACGTGTATCTATAGTTTTAAGTATTGACTTTTTCCAAGTAGAAAGAGAGTTTGGATCAGCATGTTATCTACGACACCATTTTATACTAAAATCCTCAATGGATTGTGCGATCTGAGCACGACAGGCATTAAAATCGATCGTTGAAGGTAATCTATACTTAGGACCTTTCGAAAACAGATGCCGAATACGTTTATCAACAATATCAAAATGACCAGTGATGACATGACCTGCTGGAGCATAGCAAAATGTTGATGTGTTACATTCACATTCCTTAGGAGTGTCATTTACTATATCAAGGTCAGAAACTATTTCTAATAGGCTTTTTATACTTATAGGATACAGGACATTCGGAATTTTTGAAATATTTAGGGATAGAATCAACTACATGATTATCTCGAAAAATACTAGGCATGTCAATGAAATCAATATCTTTATAAAGATATAGTATTTTTAGAAATGCCTGACGTGATCAGACTCCTTGTCAATATAGGGTCGGAGAACATGTTGTGTGTAGCTTTGAATTATGGAAGAAATGTTATACCAGGGATCTGCACGAATGAAACTTGTGTCTGCTTCCTCGTCGATCAACTTAAGTGCAGAAATGGACAAAGAGGTAAGCCGTGAAAGCATAGAGTGCCTTCCAGACTGTTTAGAAATAGTACGTAAATCAGCGACTGAAATATTTACACGTGATTTACGTTTGATGTTACCATTACGCCTGCGACCACGAGCCCTAGAGTCACGCTTTCGAATAGTAAATATAGAAAAATGTCAATATTAGGATCTTTTGAAATATTTCCTTGTTGATAAATATTGTCATTAATTAAGGACATATTTACCATCGCTACTTTGTCATTAAAGAAGCATGGAAATCTTGTTTATTTACTGACGGCTTGCTCCATGACCGATAGCTAGTTTAAACCATAACTTGTCTGATATTTCTTTATTGTTTCTAGAACAAGAATGGTAGCCAAGCATTGTGTTTTTATATTTTACTGCACACAATAAGGCTATTTAAGCCTCTCGGTATCTGGATGACATATTGAACATTGACAACCCTTTCTTTCCAACTATGGTTAATAATATTTATCCTAAAGAACTTCAGCTTAACAAAGCTAATATATCTGATAATAACGCTTCTTTTCTTTATTTAGATCTCTCGATTGAAAATGGTGAAATAATTAGCAAAATCTATGAAAAGAGAGATGATTTTAATTTTGGCATCGTTAATTATCCCCACTTGGATGGGGATGTTCCCCGAGCAACATCTTATGGGGTGTATGTGTCTCAACTTATTCGTTTTTCAAGAGCTTGTACTCTAATATTCGTAATCTATAACTAAAACGCTACTCAATCAGGGTTACCGTTACCATGAACTTCGTAAAACATTTGCACTTTTTTTTATCGTAACCCTGATCTTCTTTCCAAATATAACATTTATTTAAGGATTCTTCTGCGACAAGGACTATCACAACCTGACTTCTATGGTGATGTGATTTATAAACTTCGTAAGATTCTTGGTCATGATCACTTTCATACTATCTTTGTTAAACTTGTTAAAAAGTTAATCAAAAGAGGTTATGACCCTATCATTTTGCAACGTACTGCATGCTTGGTGGTGGATCCTTTTACAGTTCGCCACTATGCTTTCCTCTTTAATTGTACGATGACCAGACAGGCTGTGGATATGATGACGCCTACCTAAAGCCCATTGGGACGGTGGCGTTTGATGTTTGTCTATGATCTTTCTTGTCTGTAACAATTTCCTGCAATCATCACCACACAATATTCCCTGGACTTGTTCATATTCACTCACTTGGTTTCTTCCAACTCCAATATCTAAAGCAAGATCATAAGCATTGTCATGTCTGCCAGGTTTAAAACACTTGCAGATTTCAGATTCGTTAGAGCCTCCTAATTCATCCAATTAATTGTGTTGCTGCGTTTCCGGAATAATTATGTCATTACTATCGGGAGAAAAATGAAGCACATCTGCATTTAGATCAGCTATTTCAGACGAAGACATAAGATGGTACGGAAGCTTGTTTCTGTCAATAGTAGATTTTAATGCACTGTATGTTCTTCAAATCCCATTAATTTAGATACATTACGCCATTGAACATGTCGAAGGTACAACATAATTAACTCTTGAAAATTATTCTCTCTGTCATTATCAGTGTTGTAATACAATACAACAGAATACAATACTCGTTATATTGCCATTTTACTAATAACTGAGCCATCGTGAGCATGATGTATTTCTTTAGAGTGAGACGCATCAACATCGTTACTATGATCTACATGTAATTTTGTACTGTTGATTTTGTTGTAGTCTCCATGTATCATTGGATCATCAATCGTATCAATTTCATAATCCACTTCTGGCAAATTATCATTGTCATGGGCAGATGAATCAGATGAGCTTTTCAACTCTTTATGTGGATACATTATATCAAACCATGCAATGTAATCAGCTAATCAATACTGTTCCATTGACACTGGCCTGCGCTGATAGCCCTTAATACTGTTGTCTGCTTAAACTGATGCTGAATATGTTGGCAATTTCTTCAAATCAGAAACAGGTTTAATCAAAGTAAATCTATTATCAGACGGAATTGTATTTACAAACATCACGTGACGATCTTCTCAATAGCATTTGTAATTATACCAAGTACACCGCTTCTTGTGCACGTATTTCTATATGTGACAAAAAGACGTTGCCTACGCTTCTTACTTGTTGTCTAATATCATTTGCAGATTCGTTTAACCTTTTGAAATGTACGAGACTATGTATGCAGCACATGCAAATGGATCAAGTATATACTGTATATCTAAGTTTGCTTCCCAACATTTCAACAATATTTGGTTATAAATGTTGATGCGAATTTCAGAAATACCACGTTTACTAAATAATTGTAATCTTCCTGGATTTATGTTTGACCTTAATGCCATGCTATATTTATCGTGTGAAATTCCAATGCTGTCAAGAAAAGAAAGAAAGGTCATTTCACTTTGTGTTAATTTCATTTGTTCAAGTTCACACATAATCGTGCGATAGTTCTTTTCAGCCTTGAAATGGCCATCAAAGTTTTGTTCAAGACCAGTCAGAATCATCGGTTTCTCCAATGGAGGTATAGGAAACCCAAATCTACAAACAGACTTACCCTTCTATCTGCATATATTTCTTGGTAAAAACACTTGTACCCTGTGATCAAAATAACTGGCACATGTCACAGGATCTGATTTAATTAGATCACATTTTTCATGCCATGAAAGATTCAATATATCATTGTCACTGTACTGTTTATCATAAATAATATTACCCAACATACGCAACGAAGAATGCCACAGTCTCTGCAGCCGAGAACGAACAATACCAAGTAGGAATACCCAATTGTCTGATCATAGAAATATATCCTTCTTCGCTTGTTCCCAATATGGAGGAGATTCACGCAACGTCTCAACACTCCGTAACCTTCATTGTGTTGTAATATCTAGTCAACATTGTTCTCATTCAGAATGCCACTTACAGTGAATTTCTTGCCACTAAGCTTACATTTGCGAATTGCCAATGACACCTTATCGGCAATCTGTTTAATTTCTGTTTAATTTGTAACTTTTTCAGTCTGAAACAAATGTTAAACACATTATTAGCTACACGTCTGTTTTTGTGTCTTAACTCCAATTTACATATTGTGCTATTATGCAGTAATGTCTTTCTGCCATCATTGGATCTCTTTCTTGACCACAGTAAATGTTTGGATGAAAGTCTGCAATGATATCTTGAAACATGCTCAATGTAACATTTCTTTCTGCTGGTGCAACTGTTTATACTCTATTGAATTCCTTGAAATCAGCAGCTTGCCTAATAATATCCAAGTTTCCACATGGCTGTCGAAATTCATCAGGTTCAGTCCAATTGTCAGTAGTACTCTCATATTCATTATCAGTTGAAGCTTCACATATAGAAGCAATTGCTCCCAATCTAAACTGATTATACGTTTGATATAGCCAGTCCTCATTTACCTTTATGCCTTCATTTTGAAACAGAAACTATTAGCTACTAACCATTCCACACCAGCAATTACCTTCTGGGATCTTATTTGTTCAAATAACACACAACTTTTGAACAATTTTCTTCTCTTCAGTTTCAAAGGTATTGTTTCACTAGCATCCATATTTTAGGCAGAAATCTCACTGTGTTGTTGACATCTGACGGTACATTTAATATTTCCCTTGATGCAGTGCTGACAACCACAAGATATCTCTCGTATTTGCATGAATGGAATACGTGGTGCTATTAAACGCGGTTCTAATTCTGTAAGATCAACTAATTCATTGGGAATATCAGGAAGTTTGAGATTATTACCAACAGAACATGGTCGTTCTTTGCCCTTCTTATAGTACTCGTTGAATTGTTTACAAACCCATTCAATGCCACCAAAACTTACAGACCCTGTTAAACAGCTTTTCTGTAATGTATCAGTTATTTTGGACGCATTCATTTTAATCATTGAATTAAAAAAATTCTGACTTCAACTAGTGCAAATGTACTCTTGCCCATTCGAAACTAAGCGATGGAAATTGGAAACAATATCAGAACTAACATCTTTATTTTTACTTCATAACCTATTTGTTGATTTTTTGGTCATGGTAAAATGTGTATAGAACAATCTTGCAGAGTTGTTTTTCTCTCTTTGCCTCTTTTGTATATGTTGAGTCTCAGGCAACAAGAATGGTAAATCAATTAAAACAATTTAGTGCAGATACTGGATTTGGGGTGTTAAAGGTTGAACTATTTTCTAGGGACGTTTGCAAATTATTGTGCTGGTCTACAGTTGATATTTGTTTAGAGATGTTTCTCTTAAATGAAGATATCAACTGATCAGGCACAATACGTAGAAACTTTCTTTTTCTGTTTTTGTATTTGCAGTCTGTTCTTGAACTGATTTGAAAGAAGAACATGCAAATCATATTGACAGTTTAAATCTGGTTTGTTACCAGATAGTGACTGTATCAACATCCGAAAGTATTCACTCAAAAGGTTTATGTTGCCGAAGAACATCACTTTTACCATCTTATACACACACTTCGTTAGCATCTCTGGAATAGGAATCAAAAACAATAAATTCATCAGCATGTCTATTATATAGCGGATGCATGTTCTTTGCAGATAAATACAGAATACCTTCCTAAAGAAAAGGCAATATTAATTGCATTTTACAAACTGAGAAGAGGATATTTTCCAACATAACACTTACACATATTACCACTGTATGTTTCTTCAATTTCAAAGAAAAATATACATCTTCGATTTTTATCATGCCTGGAAGTTCCGCATGATGCAAATATGAATGTGTGAATGCATAACTGGAAACGATGTCTCGATATATATAATCACCTGCATATAAATCCAGTTTCCTCTTGCTTTCAGAACAGTGTATGCATAACTCCTCAGTGCTTTCAAATTAGTGGTTAACCCTTAACACCATGTAAATATGAATATATGTGATAACTCCTGCTTGAAAAAATATCAACCTCCTGATTATTAAACTACAGTTGAATGCACACTATGTACGCATTTGTTTAACAGAATCGGTTGCTTCTACTTATCTGATATATCGAGTTATTGTTCAAGCCATCTTCAGTTCTATTCTTCAAATTCTGATTTCCAAACATTTGTCAAAAAAGTGTTCAAACTTCTCACTCTTCTGATTCCCAACATGTTATATGAAACTCTTAATTCACAATATGTAAATCAAACTCCTTGTTCACAATATCAAACTCCTGATTATTCAGTTCATTCACAATATGTATATCAAACTGCTGGTTCACAATATCAAACCCTTGATTATTCAGTTCATTCACAATATGTATAACGAACTGCAGGTTCACAATATCAAACCCCTGATCATTCAGTTCATTCACGATATGTATATCAAACTGCTGGTTCACAATATCTAACTTCTGATTATTCCGTTCAAACCCTTGTAAAGCATCTATATTGTTATATCAAACTTTTGATTGTGAAATGGGTATCTCAAACTCCTGATTGATTTAAAAATTGACACAGTTAAAATCACCTATAAAACTCATGACTAGGTTATCTAAAACTTGGTTATCAGTTAGGACCCCTAAAAACAGTATATATCACTTTATTATATCTATGAGAATAAATCTACTGCACAAATTCGTCAAACAATCTTATTCAAACTCCTGATAAGCGGGCCTATTCAGCACAAATAATGACAAGTAACGAATTAAACACCACCATATTCAATTAAGCAGTTAACTTGTGTATGTAATAAACAAAACAAACGGACACGATTGATATAAACACCAGACACACCTCTAAATATGTTAACTTTACATGTATTTGTGAGAAAAAAAACATAACGTTACAGACCTTATTATAGTGTGTTCTTTTCAATGTGTAAGATGGTTAAAATGTAGGCATAAACTGCACAAAACAATGGCGAATGATGCTGGGACTGGCAGTGAAGAATGGTTTTACACAAGAAACCGTCACAAACTAGTTGCAACAGTAGATTTAAATAATAATGGGAGTAACTAAAATCCGAAAAGACAACACAATACCTGTAATAATATACTTACAGCATAGAGTGAAGCTTTCACTGTTTCAATTTATTTCTGTGAACAACTCGAAGGCGATATTTTCTGGCACGCTGTGGAACCCGCTCTATGACCCAGATGTTGATTTCAAATTCCTCCGCGACATATTCCTCCGCGACATTTACAGAGTTTAAAATCCGTACTGCAGCTGAGAACATTAGCTTCAAGCATGTACTAATGTAATGTTACTTTCTGTTTTAATATAATTTACTTTTGTTATGTGTCATATTATATAATCACATATTCAATTTGGCTATTTCATCGACACTGAGCTGTTCTTGCTTGCATATTAATTAGCCGGCGAAATACTATTCTTTTTCATTTACTGACCGAATTTACCCAACGAGCTACTTTATTTAT